>JAJOOR010008112.1:0-82885 GCA_036250505.1 Solanum acaule
GGGTTCTTGACCTTTTTCTCCTTTCTTGCTTCTAATTCTTCTAAGTTTGATTAATGATTTGACTTAGGTAAGTTCTAGTTATGTTTCTAGGTTTAAACTGATTAAAACCTCATGATTTAGGGTTTAAACGACGTATCTTAGGGGTTAAACGAAATAGGAAAAGACCAAAACACCCCTGAATTAACTGCTGTCGGAGTGATCGACGGAATGGACCTACGGTCCGTCAATCAATCCACGGACCGTCGATTGGATCCGTAGGTCGAGTCTGCCTGACAGGGCTTCACTAAAACGGGCATAACTTTTTACTCGGAGGTCGGAATTTAGCAAACTCGGTGGCGTTGGAAAGATAATTCAATTATCTATCTAACCATAGGTTATGGGACACATAATTCATTTTGTGCTAAGATTTATGACCATCTGAAGTTGACCTATGAAGTGATGTTTTGAATATGTTATGCTTGTAATTGATGTTCCTCCTTGGTTATGTGTTGTTGATGAAGTTGTATTATTGTTGGGCTTTTAGATCGCTTCCCCTACCCTCCTTATGTTGTTTTGAGTCCCATTCGAGGGCAAATATTGCTAAGGGGAACATATTGTAACACCTTAGAATTTGGAAGATGGAGAAAATGAATTTTTGGATTGCAGGCTATGTGTACGGTTCCCAATGGACTGTAGAAGCTTCTATTGGCCGTAGTTGGAAACTGTTGGAATTGAGTAAATATTTTATTCAAAAAGAAGTTCCAGTAACCTTTTTACGGTTCACAAGAATAGTTCCTCATTCCATGTACGAGTCATAGATATGTCTCGTAGGTGACTCCCGAACTAAGTGAAATTTTAAAGCTTAAAGTTAATTTCTAAGGTTGGCATGTACGAATCGTAGAAAGACCTATGAGTTGTATATGGATTCTGTCAAAGATAGGTGATTTTTAAGTTCCCAATACTTTGTCTACAGTTTATCAGTATTAACTGTTGAAAGTAGGTCCAAACCGTAGGTCGAGTCGTCAATTATTTTCAAAGGCTGTTAATTACTTTCCCTAATTGATTCATGCATAAATTAGGTCGTTTTGATCCTAATCCTAAGACCTATATAAGTCTTTTAAGTCTAAAAACCTGTAACACCCTGTATTCAAATGACCAAAATAGCAGCTTTTCAGACATTCTAGGTGCCATCCACGATGGGCCAACCACGGCCCATGGTATGGGCCATAGACCGTAGAAGGGTCCAAGGATTGGTCCCTTATAAATAGCCAGTCCATGGACCATAGTGGGACCTACGGACCGTAGGTGGGACCATGCCTCGTGGTCCAGGGGACGTCGATTCTCCAAAAGTCACTGACCACCATCCACGGTCCACCAGGACGTACCATAGGTCAGACGACGGTCTATCGACTGGGTTAGTAGTTGGTGAGTCGGTGGATAGCTGCCAGTTAGTTCAAGGGTAGTTGAGTCTTTTCCTAATTAATTAGTTCCTACACTACGTCATTTTGCCTATGTTTAGGACCCCTTATATAAGCCTTTTTACTCCCGAATTCACCCCATTTTAGTTCATTATTCTAAATTCCCAAATAAAAAAAACAACTCATCTCCAAATATTCTCTCTCTAGAAACTTGAAGAAGAAGAAAAAGAATTCACCTAGGGTTTCAAGCTAAGGTTCCAATTCCTCCATTGAAGGCTAGCTTTTTGACTCAAGCTATGACAATTTTCATCCATGGATTCCTTTCGTCCATGGAGTTCCTAAATATCTCTATTTCAAATGGTAGAATTCCAAAATTGAGTTAGAATTTTCATCAATTATCATGGGGTCTCTTTATTGTTGATTTAAATGATTTAATTATGGTCTCTTATAAATTATTTGATGATACATGAAACTTTTATGATGATTTCCCCATGAACACATGTAATCCCCCATGTTTTCAAGTTATGAATCATATGATATGGGATTTTGATCTACAAGGAAAAGTTTATGAAATAAGGCATGCATTGCAAGCTTTACATGTAATTATTTCGAAAAGCATATCTAACCCATGTTTTCTAAGAGTTTATCATTGAAAGTTCGTTTGGACCTCTAGAGGTAAATTATGGACTTATGTATTATTTTATGAAATCTATGCAAATGTTTTAAGGGTGCTTTGAGAGTAAACTACCAATTATGATGATGTTGTGTTGTGAAATGATATTCTCCTAAAGCACATACTAGAATGATGTGAAAGGTTTTCTCACATAAAAAAGATTCTTAGGTTGAAAGACTTTCTCACCTAATTGAATCAAAGATTAGGAGCTATCCTAATAAAACTAGCTTGAATTGGTTGTCCAAGGGCACCTTTTCATGAGTAATGAAGTCAAGTAAAAAATGACTATTTCGTTGGAATTTATACTTAGCACCGACTAGATATTGAAGATGAGATGGATTCTTTCACGTTAGTAGAGTCCGTGTTTCCAAAGTGATCTCATGAAATGGAAGCCCCGATGTAATAGAGTCCGGATTTCTAGTAGCAATCTCCTTATCTCATAACTATGAGCCCACATAAGTTGATTATCTAATGGATCCTCTTAAGCTAGAAGTTCAAGGTTCTACCTTCGGCAAGTAGGACACCTCTTTTTGGTGTGGGGTAGACACCGCATTCCATGTTATAGGTCACATGGGCTCATGTCGGTTAAGGCTAATTCCCCACAAGTCACATATAAGTTCAAATCTTTTAAAGAAGATAGTAGCTCGCATTGACCAAGATTTATGAATTATGTTTTATAACTCTTTCATATTATGTTTTTGCTCGGTCAATTGCATGTCATGAAATGAAATGTCCCTTTTTAGCATGTTTTAACTATACATGGCTATCATACTTGGTACATTGTTTTGTACTATTGCATACTCTTTTCTACATTTTTCCCAAATGTAGGTCTAATATCCAGGGTGGTCAGTTTCGTGTCTAAGGGGTGATTTGATTTATTCCTGTTCTTTGTGAGTCCTCATACTTCGAGGACGGAGATTTTATTGTTTAGTTTCTTTCATGTATTTTGTGTTTTGGACATGATGTATGGGCAAGGGACAATTTCGTTCTATTGTATTATATTTCTATGTTGAGACATGAGTTTTGACATCCGCTTTTCGTTTTATAAAATGTTTTGGACTTGGACTATTTTTACTTTTATTATTCTATATATTATGTTATGAGATCTAAGTGGCTTGTATGGAATCCTTCGGGGTTCTATAAGCCATGTTACATCTAGGGGGTACCCTGGGTCGTGACAAACTTGGTAATCAAAGCACAAGGTTTAGAATGGTCCTAGGATGTCTCATAAGCCATGTCTAGTAGATTCTTGTTCATAAGTGTGACACTTGCCACATTTGTGAATGAGAGGATACCAGATGATTAGGAAACTCAACTTCTTTCACTACTCTTAAGTCATGCGATAGAGTTTAACTCTATAAGATCTCTCTCCTAATCCTTATCTTATGTTCTTTAGGATATGGCTACCTGAAGATCTTATGCTAGAAGGAATGCAAGGGAGTATGCAGAATAAGAAGCTCCTTCCAAAGCCCCTCAAGTTTCGGTCGATCCTTTGGCCAAGCATGTTACTAATGCAGAGTTAAGGGCTGCTTTACAAGTGTTGGCTCAAGTCGTGACAACCGAAGCAAATAGGGTGGTTGTGGTTCCCGCAAGCTCAAATGTGAATTCGGCAGCTTCAAGAGTGAGGGACATCACAAAGATGAATTTTCAAGTCCAAATATGCTCCAATAATGAATGCGGATTAAAGAGCTAAGATGGGTTCATTTTTTTTGGTAATGTTCGAAATGGTGGTTAAGGAGTGCCGAACCGTAATGTTAATTCATTATATAGACATCTCTCGTATGATGGTACATGCATAACAAATTGAGGAGGAGAAACTTAAGGAAAATTCTAAAGAAGCAAAACGGGCTAAGATCGGTGATGGTAATTTCTCTAACACACGGTCTGATAAACAACGTAGACCTAGATTTCAACAAAGATTTTCCGATCAAGGTTCCTCTAATGTTTCTCAAAAGTTCAACCAAGATAGGTCAATGAGGTAATGGTAGTGGATCCTCGTTGCCCATGTCTACTTGTACTAAGTGTGGAAGGAAACATGATGGTAAGTGCCTAGCCAACTCGGATGGTTTTTATGGTCATGGTAAAAGTGGTCACAATATGAGGGATTAATTGATGCATAAGGCCAAAGGAAGAGAGGGCAAGCAAGAATCTTCTAGTGGTGTGGGTTTCAATGTGCCTAAGCAAAATCGTTTCTATGCTCTTCAGACTAGAGGAGAAAAAGAGAGTTCCCTGGATGTGGTTACCGGTATGTTGAAAGTTTTTCAACTTGATGTATATGCTTTACTTGATCTCAGTGCTACCTTGTCTTTTGTGACACCATATGTGTCTATGAGGTTTGATGTGCTCCCCGATGTGTTATTAGAACCTTTTTCAGTCTCTACTCTTATTGGTAATTCTGTGGTGGCTAAGAGGGTGAATAGAAAGTGTCCTGTTTCCTTGTCCCATAGAGTTACTCTTGTTGACTTGGTAGAACTTGACATGTTAGATTTTGATGTTATCTTGGGTATGGATTGGTTGCACTCATGCTATGCTTCTATTGATTGTAGAATTCGTGTAGTCAAGTTTCAGTTCCCAAATGTGTGTATCCTAGAGTGGAAGAAGGGAAATTCCATGCCCAAGGATCAGTTTTTCTCCTATCTTAAAGCTAGAAAGATGATTTCTAATGATTTCTTCTACCATTTAGTAAGAATAAGAGATGTAGATTCCGAAACTCCTTCTCTTGAGTCGATCCCCATTGTCAATGAGTTTCCAGAAATATTCCTAGATGATCTACCCAGTGTTCCTTTCGAGTGGGAAATAGACTTTGGATTGACCTTCTCCCAAATACGCAACCTAACTCTATTCCTACTTATTGTATGGCTCCAGCAGACCATAAGGAGTTGAAAGAATAGTTGAAGAAGTTGTTGGATAAGGGTTTCATCCGACCTATTATCTCTCCATGGGGTGCTCCGGTCTTGTTTGTTAGAAAGAATGATGGGTCCCTTCGTATGTACATTGATTAGAGATAGTTGAACAAGGTGACCATCAACAACAAGTATCCTCTCTCAAGGATAGATGATTAATCTGACCAACTTCAAGCGGCGAGTTATTTCTCTCAGATCGATCTCTGATTGGGCTACCACTAATTGAGGATGAAAGATTATGACATTCTGAAGATGGCTTTTCGAACTTGGTATGGTCATTATGATTTTCTAGTAACGTCATTTTGGTTGACTAATGCTTCGGTGGATTTTATGGACTTGATAAATATAGTCTTTAGACAATACCTTGACATGTTTGTAACTGTGTTCGTCGATAATATTTTGATCTACTCAAGGAGTGAGGGTGAGCATATTTATCATTTGAGGATCGTGCTGCAAATCCTTAGGACTAACAACTTTTCACAAAGTTTAGGTAATGTGAATTTTGGTTAAGGTCCATAGCTTTCCTTGGTCATATTTTTTCTAGTAAAGGTATTGTGGTATATCCTAAGAAGACGGATGTGGTCAAGAGTTAGCCTAGACCTCTAACTCCCTCGGATATTAGAAGTTTCTTGGAATTGGCCGGTTACTATAGAAGGTTTGTTGATGGTTTCTCTTTAATTGCCTCTTCTTTGACGGCTTTGATTCAAAAGAAGCCTAAGTCCATATGGTCAAAAGCATGTGAGAAAAGTTTTCAAGAGTTGAAAGATAGGCTTACTTCTGCTCCGATGTTGACCTTACCGAAAGGAACAGATGGTTTTGTGGTTTATTGTGATGCCTCTAGAATAGGGCTAGGGTATGTACTTATGTAGTATGGGAAAGTTATTGCCTATGCCTCAAGGTAACATAAAATCAAAGAGAAGAATTATACTACTCACGACCTTGAGCTAGCGGCAGTCGTTTTTGCTCTAAAGATTTGGAGACACTATTTGTACGGAGTTCATGTATATATGTTTACCGATCACAAGAGTTTGCAATATGTGTCTAATCAAAAAGATTTGAATCTTCACCAAAGAAGGTGGCTTAAGTTATTGAAAGATTATGACATGAGTGTTCTTTATCACCCGGTAAAGCTAATGTGGTAGTGGATTCTCTTAGTCGGTTATCTATGGGTATTGTTGCTCATGTTGAAGAAGAAAAAAAAGAGTTGTTTCGAGATGTTCATAGATTTGGTCGATTAGGTGTTCAACTAGTTGACTCTAACAAAGGTGTTGTTATGGTTCACAATGGTTCTGAATTGTCTTTGGTGGCAGATGTGAAAGCCAAGCAAGGTCTTGATCCAATTTTGGTAGAATTGAATGAAGTGGAACTTATGAAATCCGTTGAGGCTTTCTCCCAAGGGGGAGGTGGTGACCTTAGATACCAAGGTCAACTATGTGTTCCAAATGTCGATCACTTGAAGGAACAAATTTTTGGAGAAGCCCATAGTTCACGGTTTAGCATTCACCTAGGAGCCACCAAGATGTACCGTGATTTATGGGAGGTCTATTAGTGGAATGTGAGGAAGAAGGATATTGTGGGACTTGTGACTAAGTGTCCGAATTGCCAACAAGTGCGGGTTGAGCATCAGAAACCGTGATGTTTATCCCAAGATATTAGAATTCCTACTTGGAAGTAGGAATACTTGAATATGGTCTTTATTATTGGTTGGCCTCGCACCCGGAGACAACATGACTCTATTTGGGTGATAGTTTATCGGATGAAAAAATTGGCTCATTTCCTTCCCTTCAATGTTTCCTATTCGGCAGAGGACTATTACAAGTTGTACTTGAGAGAAATGGTAAGGTTGCATGGAGTTCCCTTGTGCATTATTTTCGATTGTGGTACCTAATTCACTTCTCAGTTTTGGACGTCTTTCCAAAAGCGGCTTGGCACTAAGGTTAAGTTTAGCATGACTTTTCATCCCCAAACCGATGGAAAAGTGGAGTGTACTATCCAATCTTTGGAATATTTGTTACGGGCTTGTGTGATCGATTTTAAGGGCAATTGGGACGACCGTTTACCATTGATTGAGTTGGCCTACAATAATAGTTATCACTTAAGTATTGATATGGATCTAATTGAAGCCTTATATGGTAGGAGGTGTAGATCTCCCATAGGTTGGTTTGAGGTGGGTGAAGTTTCCCTAATAGGTCCCGAATTAGTTCAAGAATCCATGGAGAAAGTTTGGCTTATAATGGAAAAGTTGAAAATGGCTCAAAGTCGAAAAACGTCTTATGTCGATGTGAGAAGAAATGATCTATAGTTTGAAGTTAACAATTGGGTTTTCTTGAAAACTCACCCATGAATGGTGTAATGAGGTTTGGTAAGAAGGGGAAGCTTAGTCACCGGTATGTAGGCCTATATCAGATTTTGAGGCGTGTGGGTAAGGTTGCTTATGAGTTAGATTTGCCAAATGAGTTGGCAACTATGCATCCCATTTTCCATGTCTCCATGCTTAAGAAGTGTGTTGGAGATCTGACATCCATAGTTTCCCTACAAGGGTTGGGAGTTGATGTGAGTCTTTCGTATGTGGAAGTTCCGATTGAAATTTTGAACCAGCAAGTTAAGAAATTGAGAAACAAGGAAATAGCTTATGTGAAGGTTTTGTGGAGGAATCAGTTAGTGAAGGGTGCTACTTGGGAGACCGAGCCCGATATGATTTCCCGATATCCTCATCTTTTTCCTCCTACTCCTATTCTGGTTTGAGGTAATGAGTTCCTCTTGAGTTGTCCTTGTTTTAGGAGTCATGTGTTTTTATGTGATTCCATGATTTCCTTTTGTTATGCATGTTCATGAAAACTTGTGTTTTGAAAGAAAATTAGTTTATATGATTGATTTTCCTCATGTTGTTGTGCATTGAGTTTGTGTTACCTATAGACTTCATGAGACGAATTGATGAACATGCTTTAGATATGCCTTTTCAGAGTGAATTCCATATGAGCTCCATGAGATTGTGTTGAGCATACTTTAATCTTGGAGAAGGTAGTTCCTCCTTGAAAATTAGTAATGTTGAAATTTTATATATATTGGGTTGATAGATGTAGTTCCTACTTCATTATGATGCATTTGAGTATGTTGAGCTCAGAGTTGATGTTTCCTCCTTATTTGTGTGCATTGCGTGCATAATGGGCTGATGGAGTAGTTTCAACCCTCTTATGATGTTTTAAGACCATCTTACATTGGAGTCGATAGTTCCTCATTGGTTGTATACATTTCATTGTAGGTTGGGTTGTTAGTTCCTCTCCTACTCTTTTAGAACTAGTTTGAATCTTATTCGAATACGAATGGTCCCACGGGGAAGATATTATAACACCCCGTATTGAAAACACCAAAATGGCAGGCTTACGGACTTTCCAGGTGCCATCACGAGGGGCCAACCACAACTCGTGGTATGGCCAACGGACCATAGGTGTGTCCGCGGATTGGTCCCTCAGAAATTGCCAGGCCATCGACCACGGTAGAATCTACGGATCGTAAGTGGGACCACACCCCGCGGTCGAGAGTCCGTCGATTGGCCAGAAGTCTCTGACTGTAAGTCAGACGATGTTCCGTTGACTGGGTCTTTTCCTAATTAATTAGTTCCTACACTACCTGGTTTTGCCTATATTTAGGACCCCTTCATAAGCCTTTTAACCACCAAATTCACCTCATTTTATTTAATTATCCCAAATTCCCAAAAGAAAACAAACTCCTCTCCAAATATTCTCTCTCTAAAAAGTTGAAGAAAAAGAAGCAGAATTCACTTAGGGTTTCAAGCCAAGGTTCCAATTCATCCATTGAAGGCTAGCTTTTGGACTCAAGGTATGGTAGTTTTCATCCATGAATTCATTTCATCCATGCAGTTACTAAATCTCTCTATTTCAAAAGGTAGAATTTCCCAATTGAGTTAGGGTTTTCATCAATTATCATGGTTTATTCTTATTATTTATTTAAATTATTGAATATGATCTCTTATGCATGAATTGATTATACATGATGATTTTATGATGATTTCCCCATGAAACCATGTAATTCCCCATGTTTTCAAGTTATGAATCATATTCTGTGGGATTTTAATCTTCAAGGAAGAGTTTTATGAAACTAGGTATGTATTGCAAGATTTTCATGTATTTATGATGAAATCCATATCTAACCCACGCTTTCTACGAGTTTTTGATTGAAAGTGGGTTTTGACCTCAAGAGGTAAATTATGGACTTATGCATTGTTTTATGAAATCTATGCAAATGTTTTAAGGGTGCTTTGAGAGTAAAGTAAAAATTATGATGATGTTGTGTTGTGAAAGGATATTCTCACAAAACACATACTAGGATCTATCTTAATGAAACTATCTTGAATTGGTTGTCCAAGGGTACCTTTTCATGAATAATGAAGTCAAGTAAGAAATGACTATTCCATGTGAATTTATGTTTAGCACCGAGTGGATATTGATGATGAGATAGAATCTCTCACGTTAGTAGAGTCCAGGTTTCCGAAGTAATCTAATGAGATGGAAGCCCTCACGTAGTAGAGTCTGGGTTTCTATTAGCAATCTCCTTATCCCATAAATATGTGGCCACATAGGTTGATTAGCTAATGGATCCACTTAAGCTAGAAGTTCATGGTTCTACCTTCGGCAAGTAGGACATGATGAGTCCACAAATTGGACTCATTTAGGGCTTTATTTTGATAGAAATAGTGTCCTCAAATGGTTATTTTGTCTCAATATCTGATGAAAAACTCTTAAGTTTCAGGTATTTGATGTTTTAGTGGAAGCATGGACACTTAGGCGCAAAAAGGAACAAAATGGCTGAAAAGAACGAAGAAGCTGAAAGCCTGAGTATCGCCAAGCACACTTGGTGAATCACCGAAGGGACGCACACCACTCTCTGTTCCAATACGCGAAGCCCTAAAGGAGCAGGATAAAAAAGGCGATGAAAGGAGCATCAGCGCTTCGCCGAATAGTTCTGCGAAGCAGTACTATGTCACCCAATGACACAGAACACTACAATGTTGAAGGCTAGTGCAAGACTGCAACGAACTATACCAAAGGGCGAATAGCCGAGTTAATTGGCGATTCCGACTAACCTCGCTGAATGATCCGCCAGCACTATGTTCTGAAGTCTACAAATACTAAACTTATTATTAATTTTGAAAGATTCTAATCTTTATTTTAATTTCGAGAATAGAATAATACTGTTTGGATATTTTTCTCTCAAGTTTGGAGAGGGTTTTTGGGAGACTTGAAGAAAGAAGGACTTCATCTTCCCCAAGTTGGAAGTGGGTCTTCTCCATTCTTGTTCCTTTGCTTAAATCAAGGTTCAATTTCTTATACCCATTTGATTTTATTATCATTTTAGGTGTATTTTGTTATTTCTTGATGTGTGGCTAAAAACCCCCATTCTTGGGGTATGATTTAGCAAATATGTGTTGATATTATTGTTTGGTCTTGCTTGCTGATAGGTTAGATGTAATTTAATGATTATTTCACCTATTGTTTGTGGTTTAATCTAAAGGGTTTGTAGTTGTAAATACAAAGCCACCCATGTGTTTTCGGCTTGCCCGAGAGGGAGGTCGCGAAACCAAGACCACTAGACTGATGGCCTAAGGAGTAGGTCGACTTGAGGTTCAGCCCGAGAGGGTAAGCCCTAGTTTCATATCCTCACAGTCACCTCGAGAGATTGAGTGGGGTAAGGCGTAGGCTGGTCTTCATGCGGCAAATGGGTGTCCAAGAGGAATGCATTCGTAACGGGGTAAGTTGCCCGAGAGGGAACTTATTTCCATTTAAAGCTTAGCCTAGTCACTATTATCTTACAAATTTCCTTTCAAAAGCATGTACCCAACTACTTATCTCAACTTGTATTGCAGTCACACCCCAAGAACATTTCCCATACTTGATTTTCTTATTAATTTTTGCTATTTTTAATAAATGTGACAAAACCCCCAAATCATTATTTGACACTTTTGTGTTACCCCCTTTTATTTATTATGTTTTTACTCGTTATTATCTTTAGCTACGACTAGTTAGAGCTTAATTTTTTTTTCTATCAATTCTCAAAACAACTCCCTTGGGACACGACCCCAACCTTTAGTTGAGTTACTATACTATCGACGATCGTGGACACTCATACCATAGTTTAGTGTCGTTGGTCACGATAAGCATCAAAATGACGCCGCTGCCAGGAAGTGGCATTATTTGGGAATTCTTAGTCAAGTAGAATTTCTGTTTTTAACAGTTGTAGTTTTACTAACTTGGATTTTAGTTTTGTTTTGCTTGTTTGTGTGTTGAAACTGGAAGAATGAGCGTGAATGATGACAAAGGTCCCAAATGGACCCAGTGCTATCTTCTCTCTATCCAGAGCCAAAAGAGGGGTGACCTCATGAAAATGAGGCAAACCTCAGTAATGAAACTTTAGTGAGGAGTTGCGTCGTGCGATGACGTTAAATAAGGCGCTTCTTGGGAAGCAACCCAAGGTTTTACCGCTTTATTTTGCTTTAAGTAATAATGGTGTGTTGTTTTTGTAGGTCAAAGTATAGAAAGTGAGTGAAAAGTGCAAATGGGTGAGCCAAAGGTCAAGTCAGCGCATCGCCGAAGAAGTCGGTGACCCCGAGTTAAACCACCGTTGGACTAAATACAACTACAAAGTGGAGTTTGTAAACCTCGGTGTGCCCAAGAACTTATTGGCGAATAGCCGACCTGGTCGGCGATTCCGATCTAGTCCACCGTTTGAACCCCTTGTTTAACTAGAGGTCCAGTAAAACTCGGCGAGGTAAGTATCCACTCGGCGAGTTGCTGAATGGATCGGCGACCACAACCAATGTCGCCGAATAGGCGAGAACTGGACGGTTTCTTAATAGGCCAAAGGTTTAAACTTCCAACTCTTTCACTGACCCTTGCTTTTAATCTTCCAAATCTCTCACCTAGTTAATATTTTAAATTTTTTTACATTCCATAAGTATTTTGGTTGTTGATTTGTGTTCGGAGTTGGATTTCATTGCCGCCTAGCATTCCAAAGTACTTTAATCTGCACAAAGGGTTGTTTTCCGAACGCCGAGTTTACTTTCAAAAATTTCGTACTCATTTGCAATGATCATATCGTGTTGTCGTATGCTGGTCCTTCTGAGGTTACTCCGGGCACTGATGCCCATATTCAGAGCACTACATCGGGCACTGAGTCCCTGACAAATGGAGCGACTACGTATACAAGATCCCACTTTACCTCCCTATTTGTTTTTCTCTATTTTTATTTTTGGATACTTTCATTTGCATTTCAGGACAAATGTTTTTATTTATGGTGGGGTAAGGCTCACCTTTGTGTGTTGTTTTGAATGTTGTCTTACGTACATATTTGGGCTGTTTTGCTTGAAATTGTTTTATACTGCTTGTGCGAATGGTTGAGCTTGTGGCTCCTTTTTGTTTTAAATTGCAAAATGATTTTGAACCTTCTGAAGAAAAAAAAATTTCAAAAAAATTCGCCACCTCTTGTGATTTAAAGGGGTTGTTCTCTTCCAAATTTGAGTCTCGGTTTCGATCAATACCGATTACTTGAATAGTGCTTACAATCGAATGAACATGAATGAACGGCTACAATGAGGCCAAATGAAGTTGCATAGACAATATGTGAACTCTTTGCATCTCGTTGTGATTAGCCATTTATCGAATTGATTTTCTAGTAATGACCGTTGCACACTAGCGAAAGTGTTTAGTCTTGTTTGTCTTAAGTGTTGATGCCTTATGTGATGATCTTACTTTGAACCTTGCATGAATAAACCTAGAATTTGCCGCCTTAGTCTGATTGATTTAGTAAGGTGTGCTCTTGAGATGATCATAGGAAACTTTTGAAGAGAGTGAGCCAATTTGACATACACCTCGTTTGTGGCCTACCCGTGAGCTTGTGAAACTTTCTTGAACACCTTTTGAGCCTTACCTTTCTTTGGAAGAACCTTGATGAACCCTAGACCTTACTTGATCCACCACCTATAATCCTCTTGATTTGGGCCAAAAGTCTAAGTTGGGGGTTTGGTGAAAAGGAAAAGGAGAAGTCAAGAACTGCAAGAACAGTCTCCATTAATCCATGGTATTGCGCAAAAATGGAAACCCTCCATATATAAAAAAAATACAAAAAAAAAAGAAAATAATGATAATAAAAAGTTGTGGAATAAAAGTGCAAAAACAAATTGGGTTTCCAAGCAATCCATGGAGAGTGAATAAAAAGATGACTTAGAAGCACTTGAAGAAGAATTGATAAAGGAAAAGAAAGGGATGTCTTGAGAAAACCACATCTCATGAAGAAAAAGTTACTAAGCCTAAAATGACCATTCCTTTGCACTAAGCCCCATTACAAGCCTTGGAAAGACCTTTTTGATCTTAAGTGAGCCGAACTGAAGGTCGATCAGAAAATAAGGGCAAACCTATGGGTGAAAACATGCATTATGTTCCTCTTTTTGAGTGTGAGCATTGAATCTGATTCCTGATCATAAATTGATTAACTTTTGTGTGTGAATATGGAATCATTCTTTTTGTGAGGGCATTTAGATACTTTTGTTGAGCTTGAACTTGCATTAGTAGCAAGTATTGCGAGCATGAGAATCTTTGGTAATGGTGTGTCACAACTTGAATCTTTAAGTACACAATTGAATCTTCGCATAAGTAGTTTGAAGTGTTGTTGTATACATTCATGATTGAGTCTTGTGTAGCACTATTTTAGACATCCTATTTGAACTGTTGAACTTGAGTTTTACTTGGGGACAAGCAAAAGTTTAAGTTGGGGGGTGTTGATGAGTCCACAAATTGGACACATTTAGGGCTTTATTTTGATATAAATAGTGTCCTCAAATGCTTATTTTGTCTCAATATCTAATAAAAACTCTTAAGTTTCAGGTATTTGAAGTTTTAGTGGAAGCATGGACACTTAGGCGCAAAAAGGAACAAAAAGGCTGAAAAGAACGAAGAAGCTGAAAGCCTGAGCATCGCCAAGCACACTTTGCGAATCGCCGAAGGGACGCACTCCGCCTTTTGTTTCAGTACGCGAAGCCCTAAAGGAGCACGATCAAAAAGGCAATGAAAGGAGCAGTTGACGCTTTGCCGAATAGTTCCGCGAAGCAGTTCTATGTCACCCAATGACAAAGAACACAACAATGCTGAATGCTAGTGCAAGACGGCGATGAACTACACCAAAGGGCAAATCGCCAAGTTAATCGGCGATTCCAACTAACCTCGCCGAATGATCCGCCAGCACTATTTTTTGATGTATATAATACTAATCTTATTATTAATTTTTAAAGAGTCAAACCTTTTTTTTTATGTCAAGAATAGAATAGTACTTTTTGGATATTTTTCTGTCAAGATTGGAAAGGGATTTTGGGAGACTTGAAGAAAGAAGGATTTCATGTTCCCCAAGTTAGATGTGGGTCTTCTCCATTCTTCTTCCTTTTATTAAATCAATGTTTAATTTCTTATACCCATTTGATTTTAGGTGTATTTTGTTATTTCTTGAAGTGTGGCTAAAAACCCCCATTCTTGGGGTATGATTTAGCAAATATGTGTTGATATTATTGTTGGGTCTTTCTTGCTGATAGGTTACATGTAGTTTAATCTAAAGGGTTTGTAGTTACAAATACAAAGTCACCCATGTATTTTCGCCTAGCCCGAGAGAGAGGTCATGAGACCAAGACCACTAGACTGATAGCCTAAAGAGTGGGTCGACATGAGGTTCAACCAGACAGGGTAAGCCCTAGTCTCATATCCTAACACTCAACTCGAGAGAGTGAGTGGGGTAAGGCGTAAGCTGGTCTTCATTCGGCAAATGGGTGTCCGAGAGTAACGCATTTGAAACGGGGTAAATTGCCCGAGAGGGAACTTATTTCCAGTTAAAGCTTAGCCTAGTCACTATTATCTTACAAATTTCCTTTAAAAAGCATGTAACCAACTACTTATCTCAACTTGTATTGCGATCACACCCCAAGAACATATCCCCAATATTGATTTTCTTGTTAATTTTTGCTATTTTTACTAATTGTGACAAAACCACCAAATCGTTATTTGACACTTTTGTGTCACCCCTTTTTATTTATTATGTTTTTACTCGTTAATATCTTTAGGAACGACTAGTTAGAGCTTAATTTTATTTTTCTATCAATTCTCAAAACCACTCTCTTGGGACACGACCCCAACCTTTAGTTGGGTTACTATACTATCAACGATCTTAGAAACGCATACCGTAGGTTAGTGTCTTTGGTCATGATAAGCATCAGGACACCTCTTTTCGGTGTGGGGTAGACAATAGATTCCATGTTATAGTTCACATGGTCTCATGTCGGTTAAGGCTAATTCCCTATAAGTAAGAATGAACTAAGGTTACTTCTAGAAGTATCGCATATTTGTTCAAAGCTTTTAGAGTAGAAGTTAGCTTGCATTGACCATGATTTATGACTTATGTTTTATAACTCTTTCATTTTATGTTTTAGCTTGGTTAATTGCATGTCATGAAATGAAATGTCCCTTTTTACCTTGCTTTAACTTTTTTATGCATGAATATCATACTTGGTACATTGATTTTTAATAAATCATACCATTGCCTACATTTTTCCCAAATGTATGATCCGATATATAAGGTGATAAATTTTGTGGCTAGTGGGTGAATTTATTGATTGCCGTGCTTGGTGAGTCATCATGCTTCGAGGACGGAGATTTTAATGTTTAGTTTGTTTCATGTATTTTCTCTTTTGGACATGATGTATGGGCTAAGCCCAGTTTCATTCTATTGTATTAGATGGCTATGTTGAGACATGAGTTTAGATTTCGGTTTTTTGTTTTATAAAATGTTTTGGACTTGAACTATTTTTACTCTCAATGGTCTATTCTTATTCTATGAGAGCTTAATGGATTGTATGGAGTCCTTTGGGGTGCTATACGCCATGTTACATCTAGAGGTTACCCTTGGGATTGATTCCCGTGATTGGTGAGTCCTAATGCTTCGAGGACGGAGATTTTATTATATAGTTTATTTCATGTATTTTCTCTTTTGGACATGATGTATGGGCTAAGCCCAGTTTTATTCTATTGTATTAGATGGCTATGTTGAGACATGAGTTTAGAATTGTGCTTTTCGTTTTATAAAATGTTTTGGACTTGGACTATTTTTACTCTTAATGGTATAATCATATTCTATGAGAGCTTAGTGGATTGTATGGAGTCCTTCGGGGTGCTATATGTTATGTTACATCTAGAGGGTACCCCTAGGTCATGACAAAACTATCCATTCTAAATCACACTTCTAAAATTTCCTAAATCCTTTCCAAGATCACACCAAAATTTCTCTCAGGAACTAAGGAAGGAGAATGTTAGGGTTTGACTTGAAGAGCTCTAATTCACCATTGATTGTGGGCGTTGTTTTCTAAGGGATGATATTATTCACCTATGAAGTCCTTTCCTCCACAAGGTTCCTAAATTTTCCAAATTTTGCAAGTTAAATTCTCCAATCAAAGTCACAGTTTTATTCAATTTTCATAGGTTCTTTTCAATTATGATCTAATTAATTTTTTTTATCGTTTTATGCATGAAATGAAGTAATCATATGTTTTATGTTTTATTCACATGAAGCCATGCATGATCAATTATTTCTATATTGTTATCTTAGAATGAAGCTTATGAACTATGAAAGATGAATTTATGAAGATATTCATGTTACGTTATGAAATTGGATATAAATTATTTAAGTTTGATTTGAGAATAAAACATCGATGTTGTTATTTTTGTTGTTGTGAAAGGATTTCTTAAATAAAAATCAAAACATAATTGTGAAAGGATTTTCACACGAAATGATTCATAAGGTAGAAAGGTTTTCTTACCTAAGTGCAAACAAGAATAAGGAGTTATTCTAAATGAACTTTCGCTTGGATTGGTTGCTTAATTGTGCCTTTCCATGATGATGAAACGAATTACCATTAATGACTGTTCCATGCGATTTATACTTAGCACCAAGAGGATATTTAGATGGAAGATGTCCCCTAGTTGTGGCTGGCTTTCTAGTGGCAATCTCCATGTCCCATAATTATGTGCAACCATAGGTTTGTCTTAGATAGACATTAGCTAGTGGATCAACTTTGTCTCAAGTTTATGGTCCTTACCTTGGCAAGTATGGACATCTCTTTTCGGTGTGGGATAGACAACAAATTCCATGTTATAGCTCACATGGTCTTTGTTGATTAAAGGTAAACTTCCCACAATAATGAACTAAGATTACTTTCGAAAGTATCTCACAAGTGATTTATAAGATATTTAGCTTGCATTAACAATGTCAATGACTTACGTTTTCTATCATGTTACACTATGATTTAGTTTGGTCATTGAATGTCATGTAAAATCCTTTTTGCAGGAGTTCATAACTCTTATGCATTGCTCTCATACTTGGTACATTTCATGTACTAATGAATACTTGTGCCTACATTGCTTCACTAATGTAGGGCTTGACTCTCTTGTTCCCCATACTTGTGGATAGTTGATTCATTTGAGCTCTTGAAGAGTGGTGAGTCCTTATAATCCAAGGGACAATAATCTTATATTGCTTTTGTGTCATTTTTGTTATCTCGTATGTGGCTTGTGTAGGGCCTCTAAAGGTTTTAGCCATGTTATGCCTAGGGTGTACTTTGGGTTGTGACAACCTAATGATCATGACCTCTCCTAAAATGAGAGTGCACAACACTTGTGTCTATCGAGACAAGTCGGTGAATACCAAAAAAGAAGGCGATGCACTGAATGAGAAAGGCCACCTTACTGATCCTTGCTGAAAATGATAGTGCAAGGGAAAAAATTGAATGCTCGTAAGGCGAACATAGGTGGTACTGGGCGATTCACCGAATTTTAAAGGTAAACTCAAAAGGGTTCGCCGATTGAGGTTCAAACACATGAAGCCTAGAGTATGGGAAGGCGAACGGAAGAACAAGAGGCAATTCACTAAACGAGCTCGGCGAGCATGACTAATGTCGCCAAATGAGACGCACATTGAATTATTGGGCAAAATTTGGGAAAACTATAAACAGCCCAAATGAGAGAGAAATGAAGAGAGTTCGAGATCTCTAGATATTAGAAAGAGTGAGAAATATTTTGAGCTTTGTGAGAAACACTTGTTCTTTCTGAAGAACACTTCTAGCATTTGGGGTTTTTCAAATTTGTTCTTAAATTTGACAAATTGATGTTGAATCCAAAGTAGGTTTGTTTGTTATTGCTTAATTTCATGCTACCCATGGGTACTTCCATCGAAGGTATAATTTTTTGTTTTTTGTGATGTCTGGCTAAAATCCCAAAATCTAGGAGTGCAATTATGGGGTTGGATGTTTATTTATATTAGTTGGTATTGTGTTATATTATTTATGTTGCTATTCATACATGAATTTGGGCTAATTACCATGGGATTAATATATGGGTTAAGGTCGCAAACTTATTTCCTATTTTCGATCTCTGGTCAATGATCGAAATAGATTGATTAGAGTCGGTATTTAGTCCAATACTAGGAATTTAGGTTTGATATCTATAACTTTCTTGAAATAGAGGTTATGGGTCAGATCTATTTTCCCTGGTCTTGGAAAAGATATAGGGTAAGGTATTGGGTTGTTTAGACTGACATATAAATGAGACCGAAAGGAGATTCTTTACAAGAATGATTTAGATCGAAAAAATATTGGCGTCATTGAAGATGACTTTGCCTATTAATGAATGTTCATCACTATAGAGCAACACAATTACACCTATGTGGCATCGATTTTCAATCCCTGCACCCCTAGATTTCTTGTAAATTCTTGACATATCTGTAACTCTAGTTTAATTATGATAATTGTTAACCCAATTTTTTTATTAAATTGGTGGAATAATACACCCACTTGTTCTTACTATTACAGATGAGTAATTTCACAATCCAAATTTGTTGATAACAGTTCACTACGATATACCATTCCCTTTAGGATTCGACCCCGACTCTTTGTTGGGTAATTAGTGACAACAATCGCTTTCCCTTTTAATTGGTTTTAAAAATGACATTTGAGCATTATCAGAAGTTGTCATAAAACCTTTGAACAAAATATAGTTCTTCTGTGGGATATTATATTTAACCGACAATCATTACCAAAAAAACTTGTTCAGCGATAGAAAAATCCGTCGCTAAATAGCTTATTCTATTGCTATTTTCATTTAACAACAAAATATTATTTGTAGCTAACTATTTAGCGACAAAAATTTTAATCTGTCACAAAGTTAGAGATAGATTTGAGATGGAAGTCGTCCATTGGCAAGCTTAGCATCGAAAATATCTAACACTGTTTTTGTAATTTATGTCGCTGATTTTGGAACTTATTTCGTCATCTCATCTTAATGGCAGTGATTTTTTTGTCGCTAATCGTATCGCATTTTTTCGATACAAATTTGCCTTTCTTTAGAGACAAAAAAATCTATCGTTGTATTTTACATTTTATCTCTTATTTTATATATTATTTCATTGTTTCATCATATTGGGTGACTAAATATTTGTAGCTTATTCTGTCACCATTCTTTTTGCAATGAATTTTTTTTGTCACAAATACATTGATGATTTTTAATTTGTGTAATATTTATAATACACATGTATATATATCCGGACGAAGCCATTTTTAATTAAAAAACACATGTTTAAACACATATTATATAATCAGAAAATTAACTGAATTCGTAGAAATTAATATTCAACAAGATCCATAATATAGGAGGTAAGTGCAAATTATATTACCAAGTTCTAAACATCCCAAAAGATTAATTTCAAGAAAATATATATAACTGAAAGCATTTGCAATAAAATCTAGCCAACAAAATTAATTAAGAGAGACTAGAGTGCCATAATCAATTTTTAGAAACCGATGCATAATTCTCATCAATATTTGTTGCAGTTGGAGCATGAATTAGTGGTGCAATAGTTGATGGGTGGTTGCTAGGAGAGTCTAGCTAAGATCATGCTGGATAAATCAACCCACTTACATTGTCCACAAATATAGGAAGCAAGTAATTAGTTAGCGAAGGAATCATTTTCACCACTAACTCATCCACATATTATGTCGGTGTTGTTTGAGCATTTGGACATGGTACTGAATCCAAAGCATCTGATCCAGATGAGACACAAAGATTTGGTCCATAAAAAACTTTTGCTTGAACTTCAAGACCTTATATCCTTCTTTTCTATTCCCCTCCCGCTGTTTGATAATATGCTTGCCATTGATAAACATCAGATTGAGTTTGTGTTTGGTTCTGTAATATTTCTTGATAATTTTCCTGCAAAAGAGAATGATAATTGGGGAAATCCATTAGAAATAACAACAACTAACACATCCTGACACATCTAACATCAATGAGTGCTCATGCATTTAAAAAATTGATCTTGAAAAAAAGTTCTAAGAATAAAAAAAGTAATAATGTGCAACACAATGTTCATATGAGTAAATATGAACAAAACCAACATCAAATCAACAAAATAATTAATAGGTGCATGTGTACAACATAACTTGACTTTGGAAGTTCGTGTCATTCATCTCGACGGTGCACTAAAAGAATGTGTTAGGTAGTTGAGATTGGCTAGAGAAAACTTCACACCTCAAATTCGAGAGAGGGCTACATAGCAAGTTTCAGAAGTCCCTGGTGTCATCCGACGGAGGCTAAACATGGCCCGTGAAGTGAGACATAGACCATAGGTGTGGTTCTTGGATGGGCATCCAAAAAGGTCTCAAAAAACCTACAAACACGGCCTAGACCAACGGATCATCGGTGGGCCACGGTCTGTGGATGACGACATGTGGTCCAGACCCCAAATCCTAGTGTCTCACCCTAGTCGAAGGACGTGCAAGACGGACCATTGGTCAAATCATTGTCCGTCGGTCAGGGTCCGTGGGTCGTAAGGTCTGTGGTTATTTTAGGGGCATTTGGATCGTTTCCTAATTAGTCTAGCCTAATACTATGTCTTTTTATCCTTCACTAAGACCCCTATATAAATGATTTTAACCCCAAAACTTACCCATTCAAGTCATTCCCTTAAATTTACGAAAGAGAAGATCAGTTCTTCCTCTCCAAGCTAGGGTTCAAGTTCATGTCTCCATTCCTCAATTGCTTTTGGGCTTTGATATCAAGTTATGATAGCTTTTCATCCATGGAATCCTTGCATCCATGAAGCCCCTAAGTTCTCCTAATTGAAAGTAGAAAATCCCCAATTTGAGCTAGGGTTTTCTTCTAAGTTGTGGGTCTTTATGAATGTTGATTCAATTATTATTGTTTATGCATGAATTGCGATGATTCCATTCTTTCATGATGAAATTCCATGTACCCAAGCGTAACCCATATTTCGAAGAAGAAATTGATAAAAAGTGGGTTTTAATCTACGAAATGAGAATTTATGCATTTTTAGTGTATTCTTATTGGATGAATACGGTACGATATGAATTGCTTTGAGATTGAAGCATATGTGATGACTTATGATATAAAGTGCTTTGTGAGTGAAGCATATATGTTGCTAATTGTTTACCATTGATGTAATTGTTGTGCAAGGGATTCTCCCACATGTATTTTTAGGTGTGAATGTGAAAGGTTTTCTCACATTGAATGATTCTAGGTTGAAAGGATTCCTCACCTAAAATGAATCTAGGCTAAAGAATTATGAATGATGAGGCTAGAAGGGATTACCCATGACCTCTAAGTACAAGACAAGAGGCGAATACCCATGTCATATTATAGAAAGAGAATAGGCGAATACCCATGTCACATAATGTATGGAAAAGAGGTGATTACCCATGATCCCAAGGTAAGAAGGAGTATAGGTGATTACCCATGATCCTTTATAAGAAGGCAAGAGGTGATTGCCCATGATCCTTTATAAGAAGGCAAGAGGCGATTCCCCAAGTTTTTAAAAGATAAGTTATGATATGTTATGATAGCAGATGAGCTTGGATTGTTGCTTGAGTTGCCTTCCATAATGAGTAATACTAGTGGCGGTTACCCATGTCTTGACTAAGTATGAAGTCAGGTTACTTAAAGAAGTACTCCTTACATGTTGAAATGATGTATTATGTTCATTATGCTTATGACTTATGTTGCCTAACACTTATGTTATATTTATGCAAGTTATCATATTTAGTACATTTTTGTACTAAAGCATATTCTTTCCTACATTTCTTATCCAAACGTAAAGTCTGGCGTTCCTGATTCTCATTCATGTGGCAAGGATCAATAATAGAAGAAGAGTGAAGATTGGTGAGTTCTCATTCCTCGGGTGATTTGGCCACTAGTTTCCTTATGTTCATTTCTTTTGAGTTTTGAACAATGTTGTATGGGCTGCGTCCTGAGATTCTATTGTACTAGATTATTTTTGAGACAAGTGTTTTAGACTTCCGCTTCGTTTTATAAAATTTTGGATATCTTGAAAATGATGTTTTGAGTTCTTATCGATTTATATTTTCTTAACTATGAAAGCTAAGTGGCTTATATGAAGCCTCTCACAGTCTTGTATGCCATGTTACATCTAGGGGGTGCCCTTGGGTCGTCACAGAAAAGCAAGAGAAAATGATTCAATAAGCTATGATAGAAAAAAATAAATTGAAATCTTAAAAAACCGCTCGCATGAAACAACTACTTAACTTGCAGGCATAAGTTGAGGATGGTAAAGCTGGAATGCCTACTTTTAATGATCCTGGTATATTTGTCAGGCATAAGTGTCTAGAGAAGTAGAACAGAGCTCTCAAAAACTGAAATTCTCTCTTGTTCAAAAGTGTTGAAAATCAAGACTATAGAGAGGGAGTTGAGCACTCAAGCAGCATAAACTGCCAGCAAGCAGCAGCTGGAAAGCATAAAAAAGCAGAAACGAACGTAGGGAAAGACCCCAGGAAGCTGAGGTTAAGCAAAGTTCTGGTTCTAATGGTGAACTGAAAATAAAAAAGGCATCTCTTTCTCTCAGCCTATCTTGTGTTGCTTATCATTCATGCATAGACACATCGATGTGAAGAAAAAAGATAACAATTAATAATGGTATGTGAACTTTCTCATGAGCATGAGGATTTAGTAGTGGATGTTGACAACTTGAAGAATTCCAGAAAACAATTGCATCCCCTGGTTAACAACTATAATGCCTAGCTACTCTAGAAAGTTTTCTGATAGACACAACAAATCTTCTTGGTGGAGGATCAATTATTGCTAAAGCAGGAGGAGTACTATGGAAGTTACACGTAAATGAGACATTTTACCCTAGATTCTGATCCTACTAAGGTTGAGGAAGGGAATGTGAGTCATTCTACGATTGGAAATGAAGGGGAATCTCTAGCATTCTTATTTTCATCATCCACTTCATCCGCTACGTATGCTCGCCAAGACAAAAGAAAAAATTGCTTCAGGAAGTTGTTTTCTCTAAGTAAGAGTGTAGTTCCAATTCTAAAAGTTATCAAGGAAAAATAAATAGAGAAAATATGTTGAGAAGGTTGAACATAAGTTGTTGGACATCAATTAGTAAATGGTTTATCAGTTACATGAATGATCATATTCTATTTGATAAGAAAATTGTTTGCTTCAATAGTTATGAATCTTTATAGAAGCCTCAAGTAGTAATAGACACCTTTAATTTACACTGATTTGGCTGATCTTCCTCTTTCTATTTCATCCATTTCTAGTCTCCTTTCTCCAGTAAACTACATTCGTCAGAAACAATAACTATCCCCTAAAGAAAATAACCTTTCAAGAGCACACATCCCGAACTAGTAGTAAAAATGACATAGGCTTGAACAAAAATAAAAGGGAAGCACCTGCAACTTATTCCAATCAAAATCAATACCGACGATAACAATGAATCTCAAATGGGGGAAAGGTTTGCTAGATCGAGATTGAGATTTTATATCTAGATTTGTATAAAATAAACACAATAATACTATAAAATCAAGAAATCAAGTTCACAAGAAATCTTCATTCCCTTTTCAGGAGATGTCATCAGAAGGGGCAAGAACGTTCCGATTTTTCAACCACTTAGAGATCATAAAAGCTTCATGCCAATCATCATAAGGGATTGGAGAAAACCAAGTTACCCAATGTTAACCATTCTCCTAAACTGTTTGAGAAGTAAGAAGGGATATACACAATTACAGGGATCATCAACTCATATGTTATCAATAGTAAGAAGCGATATAATGAGTAGTGGACCAAGATTGAAAAGAAAATAATAATTGGAACTAATAGCACCAGCCACCAATGAGGAGATAATGACAACGCTAAAGGGGATCAATGATCAGAATACACCTGGGCGAGATGGATACAATGCCCCTTTCATTAAAAAGGAATTGTCAATAATGGTCTAAGATGTAATTGATAATGCTCAACTACACTTAATTCGATTCTAAGTGTAGGCGATTGCTAGCAAGTATAAACCCAACTAAAATGTGGGGTCGATCCTATAAGGAATGATACGGTAAAGAATTCGATTACGAAGTAAAATGGTGCTCTAATCATTTGTAGATGTGGAAATTTTCGAAACAATAAAACAAATCACTAGGTGTTGACAATCAATGTCAAATAGGGGGATTTGAGTGAACATTTAAATACTACGAAAAACCGGGAGTAAACAAGTAGAATGGATTTCTTGGGAGTGTGATCAATTGACTGCCAATTTCGCAAAATGGGTGATTATTATTTAATAGAAGTCGTTGAATTTTAGTGGGTAGGCTACGATTTAGGTTAAATAGTCATTTCTCAATCAACTATCACGAATCAAGTGAGTTCTTTCGAACCTTGACAAGACAACACATATACGTATCCCAATACATCAATCAATCCACTTTTTCAAGTTAGATTAGTAGGATTGCATTTAGACCCAACACTACAATCATCAACTAAAAGGTTTAACTGTAATACTTCTTTCTCAAGCAAACATAGAATGCTAAACTAGAATTGTATTTGCAACTACAATTAATCAATTAAAAATCAACTATTAATTGAACCCACTTCAAATAAACAATAAAAACAGTAAATACTAACACCCATAATCTAATATAAACATTCTATTTCATAATCACACCCCCAAGAATATGGGTTTTAGACAAACATCATAAAGAGCAAGAAATTGTTACAAACTATATTTTCCATCAGATTAGGAAACAATCCACAAGTCTTCAACTGCTCCAATTAAAGCTAAAAAATCAAACCAACCCTAAATCTCTAACCAAAAATAATATAAACAACCTGTAGAATGTTGAGGATCAAAAACCCATAATTGTACAATGTGAGAACTTCTTTACTTCTTTTAAAAATTGCATTTATACGTTTCCAGAATTTTAGCTTTGGAGTCATTCGGCGAAATAATTCAAGCCTCGCCGACCTGATTGGTGATCCATGGAGAGCCTCTTCCATATCCTTATTGACTTGGATTTTTACATTTTCTTTGTCGTAACTTTAGGCGATCAACGTCGGGCTCGGCAACCTAGTCGGCGATGCGCCGAGTAATCTTCTTCTCGCCTTTTTGGCTTGCCTTTTTACCCATTCCTCTGTAACATTTTGCACGCTAAATTGTCATCGCCAAACACTTTGGTGACACGCCAAATTACACTTCCTATCGCTAAGTTGATCTTGTCCAGGAGATGGCCTGCTGGAAGTTTTGGCGAGCTAAAGGTCCACTCGGTGACTCGCTGAGTGACTTTGGCGAGTACCAGCCTTGCTTTGCTTCAACTTCTTTAGCTTTTTCACTACTTTTTGCCCTGTACTGTCATTGTCTTGCTCTTTTGCCTTCATTGCTGCAAATTAGCATTTTAACATTAGTTAAGAGAATAAAATAGGCATGGAGGACACTAAAACTTTGAATGTTAAGCCCTAAATGAGTCGAAATTCGCGACTGATTAACACCCCCAACTTAAACTTTTGTTTGTCCTCAAGTAAATCACAAGGTCAATTAGCTCAACAGATATGTCTACAAATAGTGCTACTCAAGGCTCAACATGAATGTACACGAGGTTCAATCTACCCATGCAATGTTCAATTTTGCACTACAAGTTTCAAACAGTGACTAGTTATCATCAAATAGAAATCAAACTCACAATGCTTGCTTCAAATGCAAATTCAAGCTCAACAAAAGTATATGAATTCCCTGACATCAAGAATGATTCAATTCCCACACAAGGCTCATCAGCATTTTAAGAATTGATGAATCAAAATTAACTCTCACACTCACAAAGATAAACACATGCATTATTCTACCCATAGCCTTGCCGGATTTTTCCAATTAGCATAACATTAAGCTCAATCAACATTACTAAGGACTTTCAAGGCTTGTAACAGGCCTGAGGTTAAAGGTATAATCATTCTTTCATTAGTGACTTCTACCTTCATGAAATATGGCTTGCATTTCACTTATCCTCCTTTTATTTCACTCTTTAGATTTTCACAATCCACCCGAAGTTCTTACAAGCATTGGACACCCATTTTCTTTTATCCATGCACAAGGTTTATTGCACATTCTTTTTCAAACATTTGCTTTTCTTGGCTCTTTTTTTGTATATGGAGGGGTTCCATCCTTTTTCAACACAATCCTTCAAAGGTGACTTTCTCATAAATATATTGACCTTCCTCATTTTTCACCACACTACCAACTTAGGCTTTTGTCCTAGGTTGGCTATTCAAGCGGAGCAATGGTTCATGAAGGTTTTAGATGATAGGAAAAGAGGTTCAATGTGTTCATATTTCATCCAAAGAAAAGGTTAGGCTCAAATGGTGCCAAGCTAGAGTAACACTCTCACAAGGTAGTCACAAAGAGGTAAAATAGCAATTTGGTTCACTCTTAAAAACTTGTGCCTAAGATCATCTATATCATTCACCTACATTAGTCGATTGGACCAACGGGGCAATTTCTAGGTATCACCAATCACATATTTCAAGACAATCTCACCACAAATGGCATTCAACCCACTCATCTATTAAGATTCTACAAATTTAGCTTGTGTGGAACGATCATCACAAGATTCATTTCTACAGTTGGCCAGTCACAACAAGATGCTAAGAGTTCACACATGACTTATGCAACTCAAATTTTTCTGGTTGGATTTGCACAAACAAATCGTTCAATCAAGAGCATTATTTAAGTCATCGGTATTGCATATATTTACAAACACCAAAAAATCAAAAGGGTAATTTTAACTTGGATAAAAAAGATCAAAAACCAATATTCACTTTAAAAACCAACAGTCACAATGATGGGCAACCAAAACTTACAACCTAATGGGTAGGTGTGAAAATATCTCATCCCGAAAAACAAAACATAACATTGTCCTCAATGCACATAAAACGAATGTAGTTCACAAGACAAGCAAGTAAGGATTGCTAATGAGAAGATTAGAGTAGGAGAAACTCTTCACTGCACGCCTAGTCGGCGAGTCGTTCCAAGGCACGCCGAACCATTTAGCAAACACCGAACCATTCAGTGAATTGCCAAATAGGATTGGGCTCGCTGAAGAGGATTGGGCTCGCCAAACCTTAAACTGGGAGATACATTTGGGTGATAAGGAGGCCTAATTGGCGATGTGCTGAAAGGGTCAGGCTACCACCAATTTGGAATTGTGTCAGAAATGAGGATTTTAACATATATATTCAACCAACGTTATTAAAAAATGACTAAAACTTAGGTTGCCTTCCAAGAAGGGTCTTATTTAATGCCATGGCACGACGTGCATATTCTCTCAACCATCTCAAGGCATTCTCAAAAGTAGAGCTTCAAGCGTTGCCTATTTACTATGAATGTCTATCCTTCTTTGCTTTCAACTTCAATCGTCCCAATTGTGAACACTCCAGTGATTTTGAAGAGGCCTGACCATTTTGATTTGAGTTTACCTGGAAAGAGTCTCAAACGAGAGTTATAAAGCAAACCAAGATTGCCAACTTTAAACTCTCATGGAAGGATCATTGCATCATGCCATTTCTTCATATTCTTCTTATAAAGGGATGAACTCTTATACGCCTTCAGCTGAAACTCTTCTAACTCATGGAGTTAATTGACTCTACCCTTAGAAGCATCCCCCTAATTCAAATTTAACGTCTTCAATGCCCATATTGCCTTGTTTTCAAGCTCAATTAGCAGGTGACAAGACTTTCCAAATACCAATTGGTATGGTCACATACCAATTGGAGTCTTAGAAGTGGTACAATACGCCCAAAGAGCATCATCCAACTTTCGAGAACAATCAGTCTAATTTGTGTTTACTGATTTTGCCAGAATTCCCTTATTTTCTCGGTTTGATACTTCAACTTGGTCACTTCTCTCTGGATGATAAGGGGTTGCAACTTTATGCTTAACTCTGTATTTGCTCAACAACGAAGTAAACAACCAGTTGCAAAAATGAGACATTTCATCACTAATGATAGCACACGAGGTACCAAACCTTGTGAAAATGAGTCGCTTCAAGAATTGCACAATACTCTTCCCTTCATTGTTGGGCAAAGCTATAGTTCCTACCCATTTGGAGACGTAATCAACCGCCACCAAGATATACTTATTTCCGAAAGAGCTCACAAACATTCCCATGAAGTCGATTACCAAGACATCAAACAACTCTACTTCTAGAATTGGATTAAGAGGTAACTCATGCTTTCTTGATACTCCCCTTTGCTTTTGACATTGGATGCATTTCATAACAAAATAATGAGCATCATGGTATAATGATGGAAAATAATAGCCACTTTGAAGCACTTTGGCGGTTGTGGGTACCCCGCTATGATGTCCCCTGCCTGGCGATGCGTGGTAAGCATTGAGAAATGCATTTACCTCCAATTCTGGTATGTACCTTCTAACTATGTGATCTTCGCATTCTGTAAATAGATACGGTTTATCCCAGAAGTACATCTTTACATCAAACATGAACTTCTTTTGTTGATAAAAATTCAGGCCCTCGGGCATAATCCCACACACTACACAGTTAGTGAAGTCAGCATACAAGGGTGAGTTGCCATGGTTTATCCTCATCACTATTTCGTCGGGAAATTTTGCATCAACGTCCCTCTCATCGGGATCAACAATATTGGTTTCGAGCCGAGACAAGTGGTCGGCCAGTTGGTTCTCACACCCCTTTCGATCTTTTACCACCAAATCAAACTCTTGCAACAACAATACCCACCGAATCAATCTTGGCTTTGCATATTTTTTTCCATTAAATATTAAATTGCAGCATGATCCATGTGCACCACCACCTTAGTTCCCAACAAATATTCTCTAAATTTCTCAAATGCATACACCATCGCTAGAAATTCTTGTTGCGTGATGGTATATTCCTTTTCTAGTAGCTTACGAAGTGGGTAAGCTATTTTGGAAAAATCCTTTATTAACCGCCTATAGAAACCTACATTGCTTAGAATACTTTTAATACCTTTTACCGAAATCGGAGGAGGAAGTTTAGCAATGACATCGACTTTAGCTTGATCCATTTGCATTCCTTGTCCTAATATTTTATGCCCCAAAACAATACCTTCTTTCACCATGAAATGACACTTCTCCCAATATAGAACAAGATTGGTTTCCACGGACCTTTGTAGTATGGGCCCAAGGTGTTCAAGATATGCTTCAAATGAATCACCAACAACCGAAAAATCATCCATAAAGACCTCTATTGAATCTTCAACCATATTTGAGAAAATAGAAAGCATACATCTTTGGAATGTTGCCGGAGCGTTTCACAACCCAAAACGCACTCTTGAAAGCAAATGTTCCATAGGGACATGTAAAAGTAGTTTTCTCTTGATCTTCCGGTGCTATAGAAATCTAGTTGTACCCGGAATAACCATTTAAAAAGCAATACCATCCACGCCCCGCAAGCCTATCATGCATTTCATCCATAAATGTCATAGAGATATAATCTTTCTCAGTCAATGTAAATTATTTCCGGTAGTCCATGCATACACACCACACTGTAACCGGTCTCATAGGCACAAGTTCTCCTTTTTCATTCGGGATTACAGTATCCCTCCTTTTATTTGGTACACATTGCATGAGACTCACCCATTTGCTATCCGCAATAGGGTACAAAACACCCGCATCGAGCCACTTGATGTTACCACTTGTTGCATTGGTGGGTTTAGTCTTCTTTCATGCTCAACACTTGGTTACATTCAGTATCCAATTGGATCTTGTGAGTGCGAATTCCGGTGGAATCCCCATAATATCAACATTTGTCCAACCGAAGGATTTAATGTATCATTTCAACATATCGACAAGTAATCTTATTTGCCATTCAAGCAGGTCTGCATTAATCATGACAGGCAAGGTATTGTTTGTTCCCAAAAACACATACCGAAGGTGGGATGGGAGCACTTTCAATTCAAGCTTTGGTGGTTCTTCAATGGATGGTTTAGCTGGTGGACTTTCTCAATTTCTAAAATCAATGTCGAGCTTTAATGGGTTCTTAGAGTAAGAACCTAAACCTGATAGAGTAGCCACAACTACATCATAACCTTTAACTTCCTCCTCATCTTAATTTGAAAGGACGGCAGCTAGAGGTTCCCCTATAAAAATATGCCTCATTTACACTAACCACTACCTCATCAATCACATCAATAGATGAAAGTACATGAATGTCACTCGGTTTCTTCATTGATTGCACACATTGAAAGTAACCTCCTCATCATTTACCCAAAATTTTAATTCACCACATTCAAAATCCACAAGGGCTCTTCGGGTAGCCAAAAAAGGCCTATTCTCTTTCACCAAGATATCATAAATAAACCTATTCGCTTTCACCAAGATATCATAAAGTATTCGAATGGGATTCTTAATAGATCGATTAGCCATGAGAAGACGCATTGTTGTGGATTTAGGTTCTCCCAACCCAAGTTGTTCGAAAATGGCATATGACATCAAGTTAATACTTTCGCCCAAGTCAGACAAAGCTTTGGAGAAATAGAAGTATCCCAATAGTACATGGTATAGTAAATGCCCCCGGATCAGCTTTCTTGATAACCACATTGCTGGTCATGATGGCTCTAAAACTATGAGACACCTCCACCATTTCAATATCCATACTCCTTTTCTTGGTGACTAATTCTTTCATGAACTTTGAATAGCCCGACATTTCCAACAACGCTTCCACTAAAGGAGGATTGTTAGATAGATCTTGAGCACACACATAAATTTTTGGAACCTTGCATCTTATCCCGCTTTTTGAGTCATTGAGGGAAATGTGGATTGTCATTGGGCCACAGTTTTATGGACTTTGAAGAAGAAACATCTCCATCATTAGATTTTTGCAATTCCTCGGTGATGAGTTGTCTTGTTCTTTCCTCAACCTCTTTGGGTGTGTCATTTTCGGATGTTTGGTCAGATTCCTCTACACCAATGGCCTCATCTCCTTCTTTACCAGTGTTTGTCTCACAATTAACTTTCACATTGCCAGCTACTGCTTTCCCACTCTGAGTCAACACATCCAAGCATTTATCATAACTAACCTTTGAATTCACCATAATATCATCTGCATATTTCTCTTGCGGCTTGGATTCTAAATTTGGCTGAAAGTTGACTCATTTGACATTCAAGTTGCTTGATAGAATCCGAGTGAGAGTTTACTTTAATATTCAAGGATGAGAAGTCAGCCTTAATTTCTTTAAGCATTTCATTGAATCCTTCCACCTTGTTTAGAATGAGGGACATCAAATCATCTACCCGAAAGCTTCCAGAATTGTCCCTAGATCTTGGGCTATCACTTATGTGCATGTAACACACATCATGGTCGTCTTCTCTCCTCCAAATGTTATTCTAGTCAGCCCAATCATGATTGTAACTTCTCTGTCCATCCTCACTAAATGTGTTCCAACCTTGATTCCCGCCCGCTTTTAAAAAGCCCAGGCAAGAACCCTCCTCTAGTGTTGATACATTTTGCACCTCTTTGTTTTCATAAATACCCCCCAGGACCTGTTTTGTTAATAATTCCATCTTGGACATCATCTTGGCCATGTTTTCATCTCGCTCTTAGTTCTTCTCCACTTGCTCTTTTGTCATCCCAAATTTTATAGAAGACACTTGATCTTACCTAGTGTACCAAGCACGATTGATTTTTGTCCTCTCATCAAGAATAGTAGATTCTACGTCAAACGGTTGTTGCATGATTCCTCCTTGAACGAGCTGGTTTGCTACACCGTTGTTGACTAAATTAAGGCACCAGTCGAAATAATGTAGGAACACATTGTTCGAGAGTCCATGAGTTGGACATTGGATAAGCAACTTCTGAAACTTCAACCATGTCTCACGAATAGGTTCACCATCCACTTGATTAAAGTTCTGAGTATTATTCCTCAACTTCACCAGCTTCGAGGGAGGGAAAAATCTTACATAAAACACATCATTGAGCTCCTCCCAAGAGGTAATTGATTCCCTTGGTAAGTCAACCAACCACTTTGTTGCCTCCCCCGTTAGAGAAAAGGCAAACAAACAAAGTTGGACTACCTCTTGAGTGATGTTCTTGAAAGAAAATAACCCACACACATCCACAAAGAATTGAATGTGTTCATGAGGAGCCTCGGTAACAAGAACTCCAAAGAGACCCTTCATTTGCAAAGTTGCAACCTATTGCTAGACGCATGACACACCGCATTGCCCAAAGTCGGAGGCAATCGAATAACACCTGCACTTCCAACTAATCTTTATTGACATTGTGCGAGTTACTGATGTCATCATTGTGCCCAAGTTATCTAGCATGCTCCCGTTAACACTCATCTCTTCACCTATTTAAGAGCAGCCAACAAAGAAAAAAAATAAGGTTATTCAACTACAACAAAATCAATTCACAACTAAACCTCTCTAAAAGAATTCTAAACATCACTCCCCGGAGCGCTATTATTTTTTATAACGCTCAACTACACTTCATCCAATTCTAAGTCTAGGTGGTCGCTAACAAGTATAAACCCAACTAAGAGTTGGGGTCGATCCCACATGAAGTGATATGGTAAAGAATTCGATTACAAAGTAAAATTGTGTTCTTATCATTCGTAGATGTAGACATTTTTGAAACAATAAAAAATAAATGACTAGGTGTTGACTATCAATGTCAAATAGGAGGGGTCCCAGTGAATAGTTAACAACTACGAATAAACGACAGTAAACAAGTAGAGGAGATTTCTTAGGAGTGTGATCAATTGAATGCCAATTTCGTAAAATGGGTGATTATTATTTACTAGAAGTCGTTGAATCTTAGTTGGTCGGCTAGGCTTAAGGTGCAATAGCCATTTCTCAATCAACTATCACGAATCAAGTGAGTTCTTTCATACCACAAAAAGCACAACACATATAAACAACCTAATACCTCAATCAGTCTACTTTTTCAAGTTAGATTTGTAGGATTACATTTCGATCCACCTTATCAAGCTAAGTCTACAATAACCCAATCACTACAATCATAAACTAATAGTTTTTAACTCTCATATTTCTTTCTCAAGCAAGCTTAGATGGGTAAACTAGAATTGTTTTTGCAACTACAATTCATCAATTAAAACTCAACTATTAATTGAACCCACTTCAAATCAATAATAAAATCAGTAAATACTAACGCCTATAAGCTAATTGAAACATTCAATTACATAATCACACCCCCAAGAATGGGGATTTTAGCCAAACATCCTAAAGAGCAAGAAAGCGTTACCAACTATGTTTTCCATTGGATTAGGCAACAATCCACAAGTCTTCAAATACTCCAATTAAAGCTAAAAATCAAACCAACCTTAAATTCCTACTCAAAAGTGCTAAAACAATGTTTAGAATGTTGAGGAGCAGAAACCCAAACCTGGACAATGTGGGAACTTTTTTTCTTCTAAAAAAAATGCATTTATAAATTCCCAAAATTTTATCTTCGGAGTCATTCGGCGAAATACGTCGGGCCTCGTCCACCTAATCCGTGATCCGCTGAGTGCCCGTTCCATCACTTTCTTGACTTGGCCTTTTACCTTTTCTTTGTTGTAACTTTAGGAGATCTTACTGACCTTGTCAGCGACGTGCCAAGTACTATTCTTCTCGCCTTTTCGGCTTGCCTTTTTATCCATTCCTCTCTAACTCTTTGCAGGCTAAATGGTCATCGCCGAACACTTGGGAAACACACCGAATTACCCTTCCTATCACCAAGTTGATCTTTTCCATGGGTTGGCCTGCTGGAACGTTTGGCAAGCGGAAGGTCCACTCGGCGACTCGCCCAGTGGCTTTGGCGAGTACCAACCTTGCTGTTCTTTAGCTTCTTCAGCTTTTTCGCTCCTTTTCTCCACGTAATATCCTTGCGTTGCTCTTTTGCCTACGCTGCTGCAAGTTAGCATTTTAACATCAGCTTAGAGAATAAAATTGACATTGAGGACACTAAAACTTTGGATGTTTAGCCCTAAAAGAGTCGAAATCTCGGACTCATCAATAATACAAGATACACACAAGTTGTACAACACTACCGAGGTATTAAAATCTTTGAATTGTACCTATGTAACACTGATACCCAAAGTTCAACATCCCAATACCATTATAGTGTACAGAATAATCGAGGAAGCTTTTAATATTATTGTGTGGAACAAAGCTCATATTTTAAGGCTCTGTGAAATTTGTGAAATAAAAAAGATAATGTATGCGTGAAGTGCATGCACACTTACTATATACAAGGAAAACTAATCGAGAAAGTGCAAGCAAAAAAGCATTCAGGTTAGTACATAGAAGATGAAAAAAATATAGATTATCAACTATGCTAAAAAGAACATGAAAAATTGTCATCTTACGAAATTTGAATTCAACTTTGAAGGAAACCCCTTGTTTTAATATCCAGTACCAGAGAAATCAAATCAAGACATTAATTGAAAGTGTTAAGTGAAGTTGTTTTCCCAACCAAACAACTATTTTGGCTTTGAAGTTGTTATTTCTAAGACTGCCAATTACTGATTCATTACATAGAAAAATAATGTTATATGGACTTACACAGTCCTTAAATATTAGACTTATAAGGTGAATACAATAACAATAATAATAATAATAATATATATATATATACTTATATATACTATCTTAAAAGCATGAACTCCCTAACACGAATGTTAAATTACTATAATACCCCAACTTAAAAGTAGACACATTTTCACATTAATTGGTAATAACGTTTTCGAAGGTTTGTGACTTTATCGATGAGTTATGATTTTTTTGAAGGTTTGTAACTTATCTGATAAAGCACGATAAACACCTTTTCATACTATCCTTTGTTATTTATAAATAGAGAGGTTTTCTCACACTTTTAAACTGCAATCTTGTAAGTTTTCTATTTGTCTTCTTAAACAAGAAAAATTGTGAGAGTTGTTCAATTATGCAATTACAATTATTTTTGTGGCTAAACTAGATAGATCATCAAAAATTGATGCCACAAGGAGAATAGAAATACTCAACCTCAAACAAGAAGACTATCTAGATAATTAATATGTTCTCATTTTCATAGTCATAAATATACTTTTCCAGTAACTTCAACTTGACGAGAAGTTAAATGATTTTCTGTTACACAAACTACAACTTGGTGTTCACATTGTGCAAAGTCTCAAGTTGATCAAGAAAAATGATTTGACCAAAAATTTGTCTAAAGTCCTAACTAGATTTAATAGGTACTCATCAGCTTACAATTTATATGTTGTACTTTATTTTTATTCAGTTTAATATAGAATGTTCTTTTTTTCCTGGGGTCGGGGAGCACATCTTTAAGACCACAAAGTTAAAAGAAGTTTTTATATATTCTACATATCCTTAAATTAAAAGTCTTTTTTTTTTAAAATTTATTATCAAATTAAAATTAGACAAATCTATATCTTTTTTTTTTATCTATTCTACCTTAAAAGAATGAAATGCCTAGCTTAAATATTAAATTATAATAAAACCCCGAACATGAAACATCAAATTTAGTATATCTTCTATAATTTATATTGTAGTAAAATGATTTATTTATATTCTATTAAAAACAAGCATTTTTTCACACTGAAAGGTTGTGACATTTTTAAAGGCTTATAACTTTCCCGATGAATTGTGATCTTTTCGAAGGGCTGTGACTTTTTACAGGGTTACAACTTTTCCGAAGAGTTGTGACTTTTTCGAAGGGTTGTGACTTTTTCTAAGAGTTATTACTTTTTCGATGAGTTGTGACCTTTTAGAAGGGTTGTGACTTTTTTTTATAAGGGACAATAAGCATTCCTTCTTACACTACCCTTTCTTGGCTATAAAAAGAAGTGTTTCCTCAAATTTTCGAACTACAATTTTTATAAATTTTTTCATTTCTTCTTCTTCTTCATGAAACACCCAATTTACTATATTTTCCATATTTTATATTATATTATATTTATTTATATTATAATATACTATATTTAAAAAAGACATCATTTCACATTGAATGATTACGACTTTTCCAAAGAGTTGTGACTTTTTCTGTTGAGTTGTAACCTTTCCAAAGGGTGGTGACTTTTATGATAAGAAATCTTATGCACAGGCTCATACCAGCCTTTTTTAAGTATAAATGGAGGGCTTTCCTCACATTTTTAAACTATGATTTTTTTATGTTTTCTATTCTTCTCTTCTTAAAAATTCATGTTTGATTTACAGACGTTAACAATCTCAATGTTCAGAGAAATTTGAACACTTCCTAACATCAATGTTAAATTATATAATACTCCAACTAAAAACATCCAATTTAATATATGTTATATATTTTAGATCAACATTTATTTATATTATATTATATTAAAAGTAAAAACTCCAACAATACAATAATAACTAAATAACTCCCTATGGCGGAGGGAGGAGAAAGTATATTGAAGAGGTGTAACTAAGAGATTTTAAGAGTGACTAAATTTCAGCAGTAATCATAAGAAAATTTACATCCACTATTCATAGAAAGTTATACTTTATCATTCATTTTGTAATTATTTACTTATATTTTTTAATTTTTTATATTCACATTATTTTTTAAAATAGTGTAGTACATGATATGATATTCACGTGCAATGCATGTGCATCAAAACTAGTATATATATAAAGTGAATATAATTATAGAATATTGAACTTACATGCACGATTCAAGATTTTTCACCAACCAAAAATTTTCCATCATGACCATGTGTATCGACGTGCAAATGTATCCCACTTGCTGTTGGATCTCGGCCCTTTTTTAATAGCCTATTCATGAAAAAAAATTAAAATATATGAAAATATATAAGCATGGTATAGTTTAATTCGACACAATATATGTGTGAGAGTGAAACACATGTAAAACTTCAGGACGTATTACCAGAAACTGTTATGTGCTAAAAGATTTAAGTATTAATGGTGTCCCTCAATTATATTCAATTCTAATCATGGAGTAATTCATCTCTCGTATAAAATTTATCCAAAATACAAGGAAATATTGTCATCCTCATGTTGCATATAAAATTAGTTAAATGCGTGATCAAAATCGTTCAACTTTTACATCCTATCAATGAGCATGGTATTGTGTAATACATAATAGCATTTGTTAGTTCATAATAGTGTAAAGTTAGCTAGGAGACAAATCCACATGTATTTATTAGTTCGTAATAGAGTAAGGTTAGATAGGAGACACATCCACATCAGCACTACATCGGCATTAACAGATGCTTTCTCCTACTCACAAAACGCTAGAACATCCTTAGAGATAAAACTTCAATTCTAACTCAATTGCAAATAGTCATAGTGACACAAGTAAATGAAGGGTGCATGAAAATATACTTACAAGTCTCTTACGATGCTCTCGAATGGTAATAGAGCCTCATGTGTGGGTTCCTTTGGCAACTGCATTCTAACCGCCACAACGATTTCTTAAATTTATTTTTGACTTTTCAATAACCTTAGGATTTTTCCAAATACTCATCCAAATTTCCCATGTTTTTTCTGGAATATATTTTGGCCGTTTTCCTTCTTTTTCTAAGCCATAAGTGAAATCATTATACCTTCTTGCTGTCTTCCTATGCCATTGTGTTTCACTTCACTATCAATGGAAGGATCCCAATAGAATTCCTTCTTAAATAATTCTATAAATAACAACATCAGTATCGAAACTATAAAATTGATGAAACTTCTTAATTAAAAAGCGGAAATATTATACCTCTAATTCCCCTAGATAAAAATCTTTTGTTTCTTGTGGGACACTTTTCCAATTAGTTCCCTGAGGATCAAGCTAACTCTTGAAAGACTCACATATTCGGCTAGAGCAAGTACTTGAAGGTTCCAACCTAAAAATTTTTAAGATATTATATGAACTCTATGATAAAGAAATTTACAATATATTATAATAATAGTGCATGAACAAACTAACTCAGCAGCAGAAAGAAAAACAAGTGTCCACTTTCCAAGGTAACATTGCTCTCACTTTCACCTATTTTGTTATTCTGACTAGATGTAGAGTCACCTATTAGATTTCTCTAATCAGTAAATGCACCCTCACCTATTTAATTTCTCATATTAGTATTACAAGGGCTTGTTCAGGATGAACTGATGGGGTACTACCACGATCTGATGTTGGAGAACTAATGTCTGAACTTGAATGATATGAACTGGTCCATTAGAGGAACTGATACCACCTTATTGAGAACTAGTTATGGGATTGGTAATAGTAGGCATATTAACTCGTCTTTTTCTACCTCGACCTCCAATTGATATCTTGCTTGCACGACTTGTGTTACCTGAACCTTTGCCTTGTGTCATATCTTCAAAAAAAATAAAGATAATCATATTTATCAAACTTGAGTTAAATAATTTCTCTCTTTTAAGAGATACTCAGATTCTTTCACACATGTCATGACCAAAGTGAACTTGAGAATGTCCAGAAGTAGGAAAAACAGAAGTTTGAGAATGCCTTCCATCTAACTAGCCATAAATTATATATACAAACAACTATCTTATTCCTTGAATTTACCTGCTTCCACTAAAAATGAGGTACAATTAGAAAAATTCCAACAAAAGTTGAAGAACGCCATACACAAAATGATACTAGTAGCTTTAAGAAATTAGAGCTGCAAAGCACAGAAAAACATATTGGTAGCTTGAAACTGATACTTCTTCTGAATGAGAAACTATGGTCTAGCTATACTTAAAGAACCTTATATTATTTATTAATGTTTCTTCAGCTAACCAAATTCTATAGGAAGTGTTTTGAACATTGAATTTTCAGCAAAAATTACAAGAATACAACAATCAGTAAGCACTATTTTTGGAAAAACATATAGAATTTAATTAATTATTCTCATGCCCCAAGCCTACACCCTGGGCGGGACTGGCACTCGAGAACCATTGCTGGCCCCAAGTGAACCCTTGGCCTGACTTTCTTACTCAGTGGAAGAATTTACTTAAGATAAATACCTTTAATATAGTACATTGAACTGCTCAATAAATAATTGAGAATGTAATAAATAACAGTCACTGCCAAATTGGCAACTCAAATTTCAACTTAACTGAAAAGGAAATGTAAAGACTCGTGAACTAACATCAACTAACTCTGTCTATGAAGCCTCTAAACTCTAAGGGATGTCGGGACAAGACCCCGATCATCCTAACAACCGAAATAAGCAAGCAATAAAACAAAACATAACCAAAGGGATCCTCCAAAAATCAAGGAGGCTCACCAACTAACTCTGAGTGCTCAACTGGATCAACGATACGCTGGATGTTGATCCTAGTTACCTGTGTTTGCATCTTAATAAGATGCCGGCCAAATGACATCAGTACATTTAATGTACGAGTATGCGAGGGGAATTCTAAAACAAAACATAAGCTTGAAAGGAATCTGGAAAAACATGCCTAGGCTCAACTGAACTCAACTGAACTCATTTCAATATAAAGCAATAATATGAATGCGATATAAAGAAAATCTTTTAAAACATGGATAACAACTCAGTGTATTTAAAATATAATAATAACTTTGAATGTATGCAAAGATACAAATGAACTCTGAATGTATATAAAAATACAAAATACTACTGTGGGAGTTTCTCTAACCGACAACCATCACTTAAGAGATATAGTGATGATACAACCTCTTGCCCACACTGCCATAATTGTTCTATACTTTGCCTTCATATAGAACGCCTTAACTAAGTGGATTCACTAGTCGGTGCTAAAAAGCACTAAGGAATCATCTAAAAACCATGACCCTTTTCTAGACATGATCGCTACATGGTTAATGGCGGCTCCGAGTTCTTTGAACTCTCCCCTATATCTGTGCTCAATACTACTCCCAAAATATACTAGCTCTTTATGTTTAAAAACATAACTAATTTCTGTCGTTTGAGATAATCGCTCAAAACTTAGCTCAAAGGCTATCTGGGAAATCTCAGTTTCCTCTCTTGCTTAATTGTGAAAGCATTTACTCTTTACTGAAAACTTGCTCAAGGGCTCTTTTGGAAATCAAAGTTTCTTCTGTACTGAAAAACTTGCTCAAAGGCTCTTTTGGAAATCAAAGTTTCCTCTTTACTGAAAAACTAGCTCAAAGGCTCTTTTTGAAATCAATGTTTCCTTTATCGTTTAAATGTGAAAACATTTACTCTTCGGGAATACATAGTCCCAATATACTCTTTTTAAGAAATGACTTCAATATTTACTCTTTACTCAACTCAAAACTTAAGTCTTTAAAAACAAAATTCAAACATTTGTAAAAGACTTTTGGATGAGTCTATGAATTTCTCTTGACTTGACTCTTAACTTCTCTTGACTTGACTCTTAACTAATCCTTGAATTGAATTATGGAGTCAAGGATTGAGATTTGTGATAGGAATGATCTCATGATGTTTAGGAGTGTTTTTAGATAGTTAAACACGAGAAAAGATCAAGAAATCACTGTCTGGAAGCAAGTCCGCGATGTGGAGATGTTTTAAATTTTTTGGTCGCGAAAATAATTTTTGAGGCAGAACGGTCCATGACCGCTTCGCGATGCGAGGACGAATTTTTCAAATTTGAGGAACAGGTCCGCGACGTGGACCTGGTACCTGTTCCTTGTCCGATTTTTTCCTTTTTCGTTTTCCACCCTAAATTCTTCTACACTCGACTATTTTTCTCAAATTCGCTTTAGATTCAGGTACCCAGTGCATGTACAAAAGAACCTAGATCAAAACAACTCTATAATCTCAAGAAACTCCTCAATCTCATCCCAATTCAAGAATGAAAGTAAATTCAAGAACAAACATCAAGAACATTCAAACTTTCAACTTTTTAGGACGAATTCATGATGAATTAAACATGTTTGGCGTGTGGGGGAAGGAACCCAACGCTGTGTGAACTCAGATACCCTGTAGGATTAAATCCTTGGAAAAATCCACAACCAAATCGCACGTTCTTGGCGAATATTGAACTTTTATTCTCCTTTCTTCTCGTTTCTTTTTTCTCCAAGCCCTAGCTTGAATTTCAAATTGACTAAACGGATCTAATTCTGATTTTAACCTAATTACACTCCAAAAATCGAAATAAAATAATAGGGTATGGAAAGGACCATAATGCCCTTCCAAAATCCGGATTGGACTTTCCTTATTTGAACAACCCAACTTCCAATGGACATAAATCACTCATACTAACTCGGAATCGCGCAAACTAAGCGGCGTTGGAAAGATTATTCCAAGATATTTCCTACAATATCTAGAAACACATCTAACTCATCCTGAGCTAGGAGTTATGATTGTTTGAAGTTGACCAAAAACTCTACTTAACACGCTTAACAAATATTTTCCAGATTTTCAAAATCTTTCCAAAAATTATTATTTCCAATTCTTAGCTTCTTCCTAGTTATTTCAATTTGTGAGATGTTACAATTATATTGTTTTTCCATAAGAAAAAGTTGCATCCAAAACATATTACTATAAACAAAAGTCATTGAAAAAATTGTAGCACATTTCTATCAATACATTATCATGTATCTATTTCTTCTTCAAACTCCTCATCATCCTATTCAGTATTGTTCTCTGTTTCATACTCGTCTTCTATAGACAATTATTCTAATTCATGATGCTCTAGAAATAATCCATCATCAATTGGTTCATCCATTTTAATTGCCTCCCTATTTGGATCATGCAGAAATATAGTTTTATCAATAGTAATATTCATATCTATGTCAGGAACTTCAATTTCTTCAACTTGAAATCGAAAATTTGGTCCTCGTATTGTGATCACTCCCTCATCAAGTAATTCCATAACATCTCGAGGTTTGACTTTAAATACAGCTAATCAATCATCTGTGTCCCTCTTTGTGCTAGAATAAGACATATAACACACTTGAGTTGCTTGCGTCGCAAGAATAAAAGGTTCATATTTTTTAAATTGGCGACGATGATTAACATCAATCTATTTATACTGATTATGCTCCTTAACAACAGTATTTATTATTGGATCAAATCATCCACACTTGAATAACATAACTTGCTTTGAAGGTGTTGTACCGTATTCCACTTGAATAATTTCTTATATCCTTCCGTAGTAATCACCCGCATTTTAATCTGAGATACAAACTCTACTATTCATTGTTGATCTTGCACTACTGTGATGTACTATGTGAAATGTGTATCCATTAAAAAACAGATAGGGTAAGAATACACGCTTATTAATGGTCCATAAGCAAGACTACGTAAGTATGCATTTTCAATATGGTTGGATCGAACCGATTAAAAAAATATGATAAGATTTAGTCTAATTCACATGGCAATTCGACAAATTATATTATTAAAGATAGTGACGGTTTAATTAGGCCTACATATTCCTTGAACCATACAAAAAAATATGTTTCGACACTTTCATCTATTTGATTTTGAATTCCGAAATTCTTCTTGCAAACGTTGTACATACAAGCTTCAGTGCAACGAAATAAGTTAAATAGAAAGTCATAATATATGGACAAATTTATTAGATGAAAAAATTGTAACTTTAAGATGTTACCACACAAACGGCTCAACCTCTTTACAATTTAAAAGAATATAATTATGTTTGGGAAGCCTTAGTTTCCTCAAGAGGTAAATCTCTCTTTTTGGCTTCACCCGATAACCTTCTTAGATGGGTGAATATTGATAAATTTTCTTCAGCATTTTCCATAACACCACCATCATCATTACGGGACACATTATGATGACGTGACAAAACATGAGGTTCAAAATAATGAGAAAATACTTTTGTTGATTCTGCCATCAAGTATGATTCACAAATAGAACCCTAAATTGTCGTTTGTTCCCGATCATATTTTTAAGAGTTTGAAGGTACTTGTATATGTAAGAAATTAAATTATCATTTTGAATAAGCATATTGGCACTATATAATTGCATAAATATTTTATATTTACCTCTCAAAAGGATACATCCATTTATATTGTGCAGGTCCAGCAATTTGTACTTCATATGAAAGGTGCATAGGTAAATGTTCCACTGAGTTAAAGAATCCAAGAGGGAATATTTGTTCTAACTTACAAAATTTTTTGGGTTCCACAACTCAAAGAACAGTTGAAGTAAGATCTTTAAAAATAAACTCAACTTTGTAAGTGCCTATCACACAATATTATGAACTAGCTCACAAAAAGCAATTTGCAATAGTCGTTGCATGAAAATATTAAAATAATGACTTTTCATCCCAAATAACTTAAATTTGTCTGTGTTGAGGCATCAACTCATATTTGAAACATACTCATCTAGCAACTTCACACCTTACATCCAATCAAACAAGACCATTTTTTTCATTATTGTCTATTGTATATGCAGCTTTGGGAAAGCTTCCACCAGGATTTCTTGTTAACTATGGACAATTGCAGTATTTTGCAACATCTTGGCATGCTTTGGTACTGTCTTTGGTTTTTCCATCAACATTAGGAATTGTGTTAAATAAATTATCAAACACATTCTTCTCACTATGCATGACATCAAGATTATGTTGTATCATATTAGAACTCCAATAAGGCAAATCCCAAAAGATGCCTCGTGTTATCCAACCACACGACTTACATAATCTCTTATTAACTTCTTCTACATCTAACTTAGTTACCTTCCTTATCCCCCAACTCACAGATTTAATTATGAATTTCTTGTGCTGGTCTAACAAGTGGTTGTGATCTTGTAATACTATGACCGTTAGAATGTTTTTACGATGTTTCCTAAATGGATGATTTTGATGAAGAAACATCCTATGAATATCAAACAAAGTTATTTTCCCACCATATTGTAATTTGAAGGATTGTGCTTCCTCTATACAATAAGGGTATGAAAAATTTCCACTGGTACTCCTTCCCGATAACATATCATCTGCTGGAAAGTCATGATAGTCCACATCAAAAGCTGCTCTTAATTGAAACTTTTGGTTTTTTGAAATGTCAAATGCTTCTACACCTATCTCCCACAACAAAGTCAATTCTTTTATTACATATTGTAGATAAACATAATTTTTTTTGTTTATGATTATGTGGCCATGGAACAATGACAGTTAAGAACATGTAAGCCTCTTTCATACACATTCTTGGAGGTAATTGAAGAGTATTTCCTTCCCAATTGACCAAATGGATGAAAACCATTAGTGCATAACCCTAAACTCACATTCCTTGGTTCAGCAGTGAAAAAGGAATGAGTTTCATTGAAGTTCTTCCAAGCCTCAGAGTCTTATGGAGGACGCATTACCCCCTCTTATTGTATATGCTCATGATGTCATCTCATGTCAGCAGTTATAACATGAGACATATATAATCTTCGCAATATAAGAATAAGAGAAAAATAATACACATTCTTGTAAGGAACCAATTTTCTCTTATGAGAACAAACACAACGTTTATACCTCTCATAGCCATAAAACTTACAGGATGTTAGGTCCTTATCATCATTCTAATACAACATATATCCTGAATTACAACAATCAATCATTTCAACAGGTAAACCCAGGCTACGCAATAGATTCTTGATCTGATAATAACTATACATCACTTGATTATCTTCAGGTAAACCCTCTTTCAATAGTTGCATCATTTGATTATAACCCATTTGTGACAAAGTGTTCTCCATTTTAATAGTTAAGATCCTATAAATTACTTTTAATGGAGAGAGGAAAGATTCATGATACAATTCTGTATCAGTTGATTGTAGCCAATCATAAAACCTTGGTGACTCAGGATTAGGCTCCTCTTCCGTTGAAAGATTATGAACTTCCTCCATTGAAGGTTCATAGTGATAAGACGATTGAGGTTTGGTATTCCTATATCATCTTGAAGATGAACCTTGGCCAAAATTTGATCCAGCCACATCCAAAACCATTTGGCAATATGTAATATCTCCCAGTCCAGGTTGATTACCACCTTGTAAATCACTAGACATCTCACTGATCATTTCTTTTTCCCCTTGATACTTCCAAACAATATATTTCTCAACAAATCCAAAATGCAAAAAGGTGCAGTTTAACAATTTCAATATCCATGTAATTTATGTTGTTACATGTTTTACATTGACATCTAACTTTGTCACCACTCATGTGATTTCTACGAGAAAATGGAAACTTGGGAAAGTCATTGACACTAGTTATAAAACTAGAATTAATATTTGGCCATCCACCCTCTTGTAAATCCAACTACACTTTAGATTACTCATACTCCTATTTAATGTTAAAATTAAAAAGACAATTAGAGTTATCCAAAAAATAGAACTAAAGCAATTAATAATAGTTTTTAAAAAAACAATTGAAACACCAAAAAAGAATTACAAGAAAAAGTGTCAACAAGAAATTAAAACTTTAATAGAACACAGAACATGTTAGAATGCACCACCAGTCCTTTTATAAACCACATAATCAGGAAGGAATAAAAGGTTGTAGTTATACATATCATATTAAGATTTTTCTCATAATCACAGAAGAAGTGATTTTTCGACATACGATTTTCAGGTTAGAGATTTTCTTTTAACTATTTGATTTTCAGGTTAAGAAATTATGTAGAAAAAAGAATAAAATGCAAGCATGAAAGTTTATAGTCGCGATTCTTAAGATTTTGTTCAATAACTTGTTAACAACTTTAACCCAAACCCATATTATAAACAATGTTTACTATATTCAATAATAATTCTTTAACGTGCAAGACTTGGACAATTCAAGCAATTACTCAAGTAAAATGTAATTTAATACATTGATAATAAATTAAAGAAGAGGAACACAAAAGAATATACAATATATTGGTTGAGTTCAAATAAAGTACATATAAATTATTTTCAAAATAAATACATGCGAATAGAAAAGAAATATGAATAGAAAACCATATAGAATAGAGAAACAATGAAATATATAAATAAAATATAGTTGCTTGAGTTTAAAGGCTTTACCTAAACAAATCTTCAAAGACCTTACCTTGAATTTCCTTGAGATTTGGCCAATTCTATAAATAAAATATCAATCTGTGAAGAAGATTCAAAAAAAAAATACCTTTTGATTTTCAAAGAAATATGAGGTTTTGGTGTTGAAAGAGGAAAAAAATAACCATTTGATAAACTAGCAATAATGATGTAGCATCTAAGTAGTAGCGATAAGTTTGCAGCAACGATGAAGTAGTGTCCAAGAACGTCAAGTTTCCAACAACGATGAAGCAACACTTGATTTCAAGCAATGATGAAGCAGCGTGTCAATCCCCAAGGCTACCCTTTGACGTAAAACGGGACCTAGGATCAAGAATGACCCCAAGCTAACCCTATTTATGGCATAACATAAGCATATTGAACATATCTATGAAAAACATGAACTAATGTGGAAGCTTAATCAATTGATAACTGAATGTGGGGAATACCCATCTAGTCTAAATATATATATAAAACATACTAAGAGTCTTAGTGATACTAAAAAATAACTCAGAAGATAAAGTTGAATCTAATACTACGTCTAAAAAGTCTCTACTGACTAGAAATGTTGTGGCATGCCCCCAACTAAAAAGTCCTCAGCCCATCAGTGTTTAATTTTTTCATCGACTTGGGAGGAGACCATGTACAGGAGGTGCAAGGACTAAACCCTGCTCTAGAGCTGGAGTAGGAGAAGTGGTGGCTTAATGAGTCCTGATCCTAGACAGATCATTCATCCATTTGGACCGCAGCTCTGCCCTCTGTGCCGCTACTAGCTCATCGTCCTCAGAAGCTCTAGCCTGGTGCTCACCCTCAATCTTAGAAGTAGTGAGGTGGGTGGCATAAATACCGTCATTGTCGAAGCTGGCCTCCAGTGATGCTGGTGCTTTTCCTTTGCCTTTTCCCTTCCCACCAGTTATGGGAAGTTTAGTGGCTTTGGCCTTGGATGCAGCTGCATCCTCATTTAGTCCTTCTTTCGGGGTGGCATGTTTCTACCTACAACCTTTGGTCTAGCCATGTCTGCAAAACATCAAGAAAAAGTTAGAAACATTTCAATGAAAAGCACAGTAGAATAAATGCAGACAGACTCAATGAACCAGTCGGCGAGGCAGGAATCACTTTGGCGAGGTAGATCGGGCTCACCGAAAGGATTGACTCAAAATTATCAGAAAAATTTGACAAGTCGGTGATGGGAAAACATTTCGACGGATCGCCGACATCCTTCGGTGAGCAAGGATTAGCCCGCCAAAATTTATAGTGCAATTTAAGCTACATGGGTGCAGAGAAAGGGCGATCAAGAAAACATTGGGCGAGTCGCCGAGTGCCTTCGAAGACCTCAAGTTTCTCGCCAAAAGTCACAAAGTCAAACTACTAATTTAGCATGAAATTAAGGGGGTGATGGGAACCTTCGGCGAACCGTCGAGTGGTTCGGGGAGCTCGACCCAGCTCGCCAAACGACCCAACGTGCCTACTTTCAACCCAACTTCTCGAATTCAACCCGCAACCCCCGAAAACAAAATCAAAGTATGCACAACACAAATTAGGCTCGGACCCATAACACCTATTACCCCAGGATACTTAGACTTCTCTCGGTTTTGCCAAATTTGGCCTTTTGACAACTTTTGCCCTTAAGAATGATGTCACCGGCTCTATCATTGGGAAAATTACCTTGTTTCGCACAACGACGGGTTACTTAGACTTCACCCGACTACACCCAACAACATTTAAGCATAACCTCACAAGATTGAACCAATTTTTAAGGCACAAAATTACGGGAATTCAACATTAAAGGCAATACGGGCAAGGTATTCTAGTTAAAACAAACACACAAACATACTATCACTATCAGGGAGGCCCAACACATGACAATAAGATAAGATCATTTGCATAAGAGTTCAAATTCGTAGAAATAAGTGCGGGGTTCAAAAAACCAGCATTTACTGCCGATTAAGATAAGATTGAGATGTTAGGCGGTAATGTATTCCCAATCCGAGAAAAAATCAATGACTAAAATACTTTAAAAATGCAACAATATAGAAACTAAAGTGCGGGTGTGAGTTTGTGAAGTTCGAAAGTGAGGGAAAGTGAAAGAGTTGGAAATTTAAACCTTTGGCCTTTTAAAAACAGTCCAGTTCTCACTCATTCGGCGACATTAGTAATGCTCGTCGACCCACTCAATGACACGCCGAGTGGTCACTTATCTCGCCGAGTTTTACAGGACCTTTAGTTTATATAGGGGATCCAAATGGCGGATTAGATCGCGATCGCCGACCTGGTCGTTGACTCACCAATAATTTCCTAGGCTTGCCAAGTTTTACAGACTCCAATTTAATGTTGTTTTGAGTCCAACAACGGTCTAGGTCAGGAACGACGTCTTTGGCGATGCGCCGACTGGACCTTTAGCTCACCAACTTGCACTTTTCAACCACTTTCCACACTTTGACCTACACATTCAACATACAATTATTCCAAAATTAAAAAGAAAGAAAATAAAACTTGGGTTGCCTCCCAAGAAGCGCATTAGTTAACATCGCGGCACGATGCCAGTCCAAACTCAAACCTCATTTTTGGGGTTAGACATACTATCAATAGGCAAACCCCCTTGTTGTCTCGGGTTCAGATGAGACGAGATATGGCCCACTTGGGTTTCCAACTGATTGATTGATACTGAATAGGAGGTAACAGTCTGGATAAGCGTCGACACATCTTCTTTCATTTCCTTTAAAATCTTGTCCGACCCCTGAACTTTGTTAAGGATACGATAAAGCATATCCTCATATCGTCCACCTTCTGAATCATTTGGCTTTTGGCGCTTATGGGGAGGCACATACCTATCCTTCTCCCCATCTTTCCAATTGGGATTTCGGTCCCTCCATTCTCGATCACGATCCTTCCAACCCTCATTCCTATTCCAACCTAGGTTACCACCCTGCCTCGGGTAGTTTGAACGATAACCACCAACTTGGTTGCTAGGAAATTCACCTCTTCATTATACAAGGCCTCAAACTTAGACTCATCTGGATTAGCACACTCGACACCCACAACATTGACACCTTGAGTACCAGCTCTAATGAAATTTTTAGATAACATGTCAACTTGTGTCATGATCTTAGTCATGTTCTCGTCCCTCTCTTGGTCTTTCTCCATCTGCTCTTTGGTTAGTTTAAACGTGAGAGGGGAGACCTGGTCTTCATGGGTATACCACACCCTGTTTATGGAAGTCATGCCATCCAAGAGCTGAGCCGCTATCACATAAGGTTGCTGCATCAAAACTCCCAGAGAAAGTTGATCAGCAACACCCTTATTTACCGAGTCAAGACTCCGGTAAAAATATTGCAGCAACACGTTATCAGGCAAGCCATGGGTTGGGAATTGAAGCACCAACTTCTTGAATCGCAGCTAAATTTCATGTATTGGCTCCTTGTCTAGATGTTTAAAGCTCTGAATGCTATCCCGAAGAGTCATCATCTTCGAATGAGGGAAACATTACACTTGAAATGCGGTAACCAACTCCTCTCACGAAATGATTGATTCACCAGGCAATTCAGCCAGTAACTTGCACGCCTCTCCCATCAAAGAGACCGGGAACAACCTCAACTGGACCGACTCTTGGGAGATGTTCTTGAAGGAGAACTGTTCGTACACATCCACAAAATTTCTAATATGCTCATGGGGATCCTCATGAGCCAAACCACTGAAAGGCCCCTTTAATTTCAAGAGTTGCAACATAGTACTCATGAAGTGGAACACCGCATTCCCTTCAGCCGAAGGAAAGTAAATGGCACCAATACCGTTAGGCTCGTTGACATCGTTGAGATTTCCGATATCATTATGAAGGCCTACTTGGCTGCCATAGTTGTCGTTCACACTCATACATCTTGTTTCAACACACAAACAATCAAAACAAAACTAAAATGAAGTAAGTATCACTATAACTAACATGAACAAAATTCTCAAATAACACCACTCCCCGGCAGCAGCGTCATTTTGATTAATAACGTTTCAAAGACACTACATCCAATACTAAATGTCAACGATCGTTAAGTAGTAATATAACCCTACTATGTGAGTTGGGATTGATTCCCAAGGGAGCGGTTTGTAATTGAGAATCAATAGGCAAGTAAGAATATGCTCAAGTCAATCATAGTTAAAAACATTTACGAATAAAAGCATGGTTCAAATTTGGGGTGACACAAGTGTCAAATATCAGGGGGAATTTGTTTCAACTATCAGCTAGAACAATAATTAATATGAAAATAGCAAGTATTGAGATGGGTTCTTGGGATGTAATTGGATTATGGGCTAAGGTAGACAATCGGGTAATTGCAATTAATAGTGAATAGTTGTAAATGAATGAATAAGCTAGACTTTAGTGGGGATATACTTTCTCTCGAAAAATTTACCCCGAATGAAATTGGTTTCTCTTAAACACCAATAAGTAGCAATTAATAACAGCCTACGCTTTTAGTCCATTCACTCACTCCAGCTGAATGTGTGGAAAAGGGTTTAGGATTCACTCTCTCGAGCCAAACGGATGACAACCCAATACCCACAGACCATCGATTCAGAAATTTTGGTTTTAAAACCTCTTTCTGAAGAAGGCCAAAAGCACGAAGTTAGGATTGTATTTGCACTTACAACCCATTAATTTCAACCACAATTAATGAACGAAATCACTTTTAAACAACAATTAAACTATCAATTAGCAATACACAACAGCTAAATCAACCCATAATCACACCCTAAGAATTGGGGTTTTAGCTAAACATCATAAAAAGGTAGAAATCGTTACCAAATTCTGTTTCCATCGACTGGGCAAGACTGATATAGCCTTTACAAAGGTCTAAGATAAAGAATCTTCAACACCCACTTCCAATTTTTTAGAAATGGGAATCTTCAAATCTTCAAAGCTAAGAAGAAAATGTCTTTAAACTCAATTCTAAGCTCTCTCACTTGAAAACATAATAATCTCAATGATAAATTCTAAACTGGATACTAAACTAAGAATTTTAAAACGTATTTATAGTCTCCCAAAAATGTGCTGCGAAGGACCATTTGGCGCAATAAGTCGGGATCGCCGATCCACTCGGCGATCCGCCCTTTGGTCAATTCCATCGCCTTTTTGCTTTGTCCTTCAGCATCTTCAAGTTCTGAAACTTTGGGCGATATGGCTCTGCATCGCGGAACCGTTCGGCAACTGCTCCTTTCTGTCGCCGACTTGATTTTCTCCTTCAAGGCTTGGATCACTCGCCCAATGGATTAGGCGATCCTCAGGCCTTCTTTTCTTTGTCCTTTCAGCTGCCTTGTTTCTTTTTGCTCATTAGTGTCCATGCTTTGTTCCTCAATCCAAATACCTAAGATTCAAGGATTTACATCAATTATTGACACAAAATATGCATTTGAGGACATTAAATCTACTAAAATGATCCCCTAAACGAGTCCAAATCGTGGACTCATCAATCGTCAGCCAAAAATCCTACAAACCAAAACAATCGCAAGAACACACAGAAAATCTTTTCTTTCTCAAAAAAACACACGCTGCACACACAGAAAAAAAACTCACACCAAAAAATAAAATTAAAAAAAACACATTCATATCGTTTCTTCCTTTTTCATTACTATTTTCATATAAACACAACACATATACTACTACATACAATCTACAAAAGCTTTGTGAGCGTTCTAAACAAGCTTCGGTCCAGATTTTGTGGTACTTATTTTCTTCATTTTGCAGTATAACTTTACCTTATCTCTTTAATATGTTTATGGAATTTGATATAATTTTATGACAAGTTTTTCTATTTATTTTATTCATAATTTGATTGAAATGAACAATTTGTTAGCTATTATATCTCTATTTAATGAATGAAGGTAGCTTTAACAATGATTACTTTTTATTTTATTTATTTTTATTCGCTAGTTATAACCTCTTAAAAATAAATAGGTCACGCCATTGTTCTTGTCTTCATTAAGATAATAATGATAAAGTAGAAATGGGTAGGCTAAAAAAAATTAAATTAATTATTATTATTAATATAAATTAAAAGGATATAGAAATTATGTTAGAATTATATTTTGTATCCTCAACATTTAGATTTATTTTACTTTATTTTATTATATGTATACAGGAAAAAATATGTGTTTTTTTATGAATAAATTAGTTTTAGGAGTGTTAAAAATATTTGTTTCAATTAAGAATGTGGTTATACATTTTTTTTTGAAACATTTAAAACAAATTAATGGATGTGGTGACACACCGTTGTAAAATTATTCTAAAAACTATTTTATTTTGTAAAATCATGATGTGAGACATAAAATATTAGGTGACACACTCAAAAGAATAAAGCAGTTATGCTTCGAAGTTATTAAATGTCAAAACTAAGAATGCGGTTACACATCTAGGTTGTGACCAAATAACATTTTAACAATAGAGAAATGTAAGCAAATTGTAGCATCTAACCATATATCCGAAATAGTTTAAGATAAGTATAAGTCAATAAAAGCGACTGTGCTAGAACCACGAGACTCAAGGGATGCCTAGTACCTTCCCCTCGGTCAACTGAATTCCCTAGCAGAATTTTTAGTACGCAAACCATAATAAAGAGTCATTTCCATTTTGTCGTGGATTAAAAAGAAAAGGTGACTTGGAACACCATAACTCAATTCCAAGTGGCGACTATGAAAAAATAAAATAATCCCTAATCAAAACTGTCACATAAATTGGAAAAACCCTATACGCCGATTGGAAAAGGGGTGTGACATCTCAGACGACTCTACTGGGGAATAACCAGAACTTGAACTTTGTTATATTGACTTTTAGTTGATTTAATTATTTTATTTTCTTGGATATATTGTGTTTGATGACCTAACGTTTTACTTGCTGCTTATTTATCGCTTTTATGTTGTTGAACTTTACCAAATTGTCTTCTCATGTGCAACCACTTTAAGTCACTATAAGCACTTCACACACAATCATAGGAATGCAGTTACACATCCTACTTTATACTTACATAAAGCTGGAGTGTCTTGACACCCAGTCAAGGATTTTTAGTCACACATGTTAGACAAAGTTGGGTCAACAATGAAGTCGGAAAATCGCTACTACCGATAAGTTTCCCCTCCCTGGCTCGGTTGTCCATTAGGGTAAGCCAGTCTAGATACTTATCTCCTTCAGATTGGACCTAGTAAAACTGAAACATAGACATGTTTATTCCTAGTAGGCTCTGCTTATTTGCATAATTCACATTTGACTTAGTAGGACTCGACACAGGGTCGGGTCTGTCTAATCGAAAGAGGGACGGGTCAGTCTAAGATAACAATCCTTCTTTTCTTTCAACATATGCATTTTATGTGATATTTATAATATTATTTGGAAGGTCTTTGCATATTGACTAATTTTATTGCAATCACTGAGATGAAAAATGTTGACATTTAATTATTTTTTAAAAATATTTTAAATGAAATTTCCAAAAAACAAATAAATAATTTTAAACAAAAACAAAAACAATAAAAACTCATTTCAAAAGTACTTTAAAAAAATTTTAAAACAGAAAAATATTATTGCATTTTTCAACAAATTTTTAATCTTTCAAAAATTTAATTGTCTAATCTGACTGAACTACATTTGACCTGATTCTTGCTTTGACAAGATACGTAGGCAGCCTTATTTTGAGGTTTGGTCTAACCAAGAAAAAAATCTAAAAATTCCTCATCACAAAAACTAGGGCAAAAAAAGAGGTTTTTTTTTTATTCAAGGTTCAATAAGAATGTTTCTCTTCCTTATTTTAAAAATGAAAAAAAATTGTTTGGAGTAAAATATTTCTTTAAAAGGATTTTTATTATTTAAAAAAAGATAATTAAAAAATAAATCTTGAATTGGTTGGTACCAACATATTTAGCAGTATGCGTAAAGAAAAGAAAAGTGTTAAAGTATTTGGCAAGACACACCAACTTTGTTGTGACTTATAGACTTCTTTTGGTACCACTTGATACATATATGTATTACTTGAGGAATTATCTTTCTTAAAGTTAAGGCTAAAACAAATTTGACCTCATTGTTTCATGTGCAATGTGTGGCGAGCTTTAAATATAAAATCCAATGGCATGACTTTGTTGATCTAGAACTTGGCCCAAATGTTTACTGAGACGAAATTTTGAGTAACATTTAACTTGGGAAAGGTTTATAGGCTTTCTTTGATCCGATTGTGCATTTGAAGCTTACCGAATAACATTTTATCCATAGAACTCCCATTTCGAGCCTGAAACATTTTTATTTGAATAACCACATCGTAGAATATATCCTTTTTAGTGCATAAATGCACTATTCTTGGATCTCACCTCCTTGAGCGCACTATCAATTAGCTACACAACGCCAAAGAATTAAGTTGGGTAACAAAGAGAAAAGGCCGAATATGTGAAAGTTAAAAAAAATGACAAAGAAAAGCTAGAAGAAAAAATGAAAAAATCTCCAACAAAAAAAAGAGAATGAGAGAAAAATATAAGAAAAATAAATGAAGAGGGGCTTTCAAAAAAACAAAGGTCAAATGCGGGAATGAAAAATATTGAAAGTATTGTGCAAATTTTTAGGAGGAAATAGTCACTTTATCCCAAATGAATATCCTACCTTTCCCTAAGCCTATATTACAAGCCAATGAAAAGTCATATTTGATCTCATTTTTTGTGTTCTCACATTAGTAGATACTTACATGAGGGCCAAGCATATGATATCTCAATCTCATGCATTGAACATCTTTCTGGGTGTGAGTTACTTTAAAAAATGTCCTACGATCTAAATTATTTTATTGTGTGCCAAAAACGAATTCATTTGTTGTGAGGGCACTTGAAACATGAGGATATGAATAATTCTTATCCTTTAATTTATGCAAGATGAACTGATCTTGTAAATACTTAAGTATGTTTGAGATACCATTTGAAACTATACGGATTACTCAGAGTTGACTCAGATTTGTTTGAAAGTAGTTAAAAGTTATTCATATGCATCATACTAATTGTTGGTACCAACTAAAGTCAAAACATTGTCAACCATGAACTGATTCACTTCTTTTGTAGGAAAAATCTAGAAAAATAAAAAATAAAATTATTTTTATGAACTACGTTTGACCTAATTTTTGCTATACAAGATACGTAGGAAGTCTTACAAAGGGTTTGGTCTCACAAATTAAATTTTATATCCTTGAAGGAATGAAATTGGATCATGTTTTTGGAAAAATGATAAATTAAAAGCAGTTTCAAAGTTCCTCAATTTAAAAACAGGGGCATATTTTTATTTGTTAAAAAAATCACTTTCATTATTAGGGAAGAAACACCCTATTTTGCATTTTGACCTTAGGGAATAAACACCCTAGAGGCATCATCTTTTATTTCTAGGGAAAAAATAACCTAGTTTCATTTTGACCTTAGAGAACAAACACCCTAGTTGCATTTTGACCTTAGGGAACAAACACTCAATCATTTCTCATTTCTATGGAACAAACACCCTAGTTGCATTTTGACCTTAGGGAACAAACACTCAATCGTTTCTCATTTCTAAGGAAGAAAACCCTAGTTGGATTTTGACATTAGGGAGCAAACACCCTAAATACACCATCTTTCATTTCTAGGGAACAAACACCGTAATTGCATCAATGTGTAGAATTTTTCTTTTGGTATAAGTATTTCTCATTTATGTTAATGGCTTAAATGATATTTTCCAGGTGTAAACTTGGGAAAAATAATAATATTATGGTGAAATTATTTGACAATTCTGCATAGCGAGATTTTCCTAATTAATGAGATTAGCATAGCAGGACCCTCATGAGTAATGAGACATAGTATAGCAAGGACCCTCCTGGATAATGGGACACTAGAAGGACCCTCGTGGATAATGGAATAAGCAGGACCCTTCTAAATAATAGGATGTAGTATAGCAAGGGCCCTACTGGATAATGGGACACTAGTTTGACCTCCTAGATAATGGGACACTAGTTTGACTTCCTGGATAATGGGACTAGCAGGACCCTCCTTAATAATGAGACGAAATATTGCAAGGGCCCTCTTAGATAATGGGACACTAGCAGAACCCTCCTGGATAATGGGATTAGCAGGACCCTCCTAAATAATGGGACATAGTACAGCAAGGGCCCTCTTAGATAATGGGACACTAGGAGGACTCTCCTAGATAATGGGACTAGCATGACTTTCCTGAATAATGGAACGTAGTATAGCAGGACCCTCCTGGATAATGGGACTAGCAGGAACCTCCTAAACAATGGAAATTAGAGTAGCAGGACCCTCCTAAACAATGGGAATTAGAGTAGCAAGAACGTCCTAAACAATGGAAATTAGAGTAGCAGGACCCTCCTAAACAATGGATATCAGTGTAGCAGGACCCTCCTGTACAATGGGAATTAGAGTAGCAGGACCTTCCTAAACAATGGGAATTAGTGTAGCAAGGCTCTCCTAAACAATGGGAATTACAGTAGCAGCACCCTCCTAAACAGTGGGAATTAGTGTGGTAGGACCCTCCTGGAGAATGGGAATTAGAGTAGCAGGACCCTCCTAAACAATGAGAATTAGTGTAGTAGGACCCTCCTAAACAATGGGAATTAGAGTAGAAGGACCCTCCTAAATAATGGGAATTAGTATAGCAGGACCCTCTTTGACAATGGGATGTTGCAGGACGCTCCTTAACATTGGGATTAGCATGACTGTCCTACATAACAGGATTACCAGGACACTCCTACATAATGGGATTTCGATTAACAGGACCCTCTTGGATAATGGGATTAGTAGGACCCTCCTAAATAATGGCATTTATATTAGTAGAACCCTCTGACATAATGAAATTTAGTTTAGCAGGACCTTGTTGGACAATGGGATTAGCAGGACCCTCCTACATAATGGGATATAGATTAGCAGGTCCCTCTTACATAATGAGATTTAGTTTAGCAGGACCCTCCTACATAATGGGATTAGTAGGACCCTCCTACATAATGAGATTTACATTAGCAGGACACTCCTACATAATGGGATTAGCAGGACCCTCGTGGACAATGGGATTAGCAGTACCCTCCTACATAATGAGATTTAGTTTAGCTGGACCCTCTTACATAATGGGATAAACATGACCCTCCTATATAATGAGATTTAGATTAGCAGGACCCTCCTACATAACGATATTAGCAAGACCCTCCTACATAACAAGATTTAGATTAGCAAGACCCTTCTACATAACAAGATTTAGATTAGCAGGACCCTCATATATAATGGGATTAGCAGGACTCTCCTACATAATGGGATTGAGATTAGAAGGACCATCCTCATATTGGGATTAGAATGACCCTCCTCATAATGGGATTAATATGACCCTGCTCATAATGGGATTAGCAGGATCTGTTGGACAATGGGATTTTGTGTAGCAGGACCCTCCTAGACAATGGGATTCAGTATAGCAGGACCCTCTTGGACAATGGGATTAGCAGGACCCTCTTGGACAATGGGATTAGCAGGACCCTCCTACATAATCGGATTTAGTTATTTTCTCCTAGGATAAACACTTCCTAGTCTGAGACAGTAATTTTTTATTTTATCCTCGGATAAGCACTTCCTAGTCTGAGTTTATTTTTGTAAATTTACATATGCTAATAACTCACAAAAATTTTCGAGTGAAAACTGGGGCAATTTTTTTTGTTATTTCTTTGTTTGTGATTGTTTTCAGGTTTCTTCAAGCGAAACATGGATTTGAAATTCAAGAACAATGTTTCAACTCTTTTCAGAATGATCAATCCCATGATAGCCAGAATCAGATTCTTCAATGCATGTAGCTGCCTGACTTCCTGACATCTATTTCTATTCAGTTTATGATCAAGAAAACATGCAGTCATTCCAGAACATATTCAAGTTGTCATTTTCAAGAGTGCCAAAAACTCACTCTAAGTGGCAAGTTAAGCATCGAATTCAATTCAAGATCAAGATAATCACCCAAAAAATCAAGGTGATATCTGAAAGTCAAGACTCAAGAGAACCTGCATAGATAGGAGCTTGTACTTTATTTTCCTTTTGAGTATTAGCTTTCATTTTTTTAATGTAAGGAGAAGAGTCGCGACCTAGAGCCTCGATGGAACCTCACTTAAGTTCAAACTCATCACCTCATCTCCTTGAACTACATGTGACCTGATTCCATTATAACGCGGGATATGTGGGATGTCCAAAAAGCATGACTCGGTTGCAGAGATTTTCCTTTCAACTAAGAGTCTGGTCAAAATCTGTCGCATTGTCTATTTCTTTGTCTGAAAACTCTTCGTGTTTCCAGTCAAAGAGGGGCAAACTGTAGACACGTAATTTTTAAATGAACTTAATGTTTACACCATTTTTAGAACTTAAATATTTTACAAAAATCCAAATTAAATATTTTTACTTTTACCTTAATTTATTAACTTTATTTTAAAGGATTTGAAAACAACAAAAACATAATCATATTTTTGGGTAAGTTTTATTATTATTTTTCTTTTTAATTGTTTAAAAAAGAAATGAAAAGTTACAAAATATATATTTTCTTTTAATTTAGATTTAATAAATAAACTAATGTTTCTTTATTATATTTTTTAATTAGTCATTTAGTATTTTTTTTATTAGTTGAAAACAATTAATATTTTTATTGTAATGTTGTATATATTTAATTTATAAAAAATACACATTATCTTTACCCCACTACCCTAACCTCACCCACAACCCCACATCTACCCACTACCCCCACTATAATACACTCCCTCACACTACCAAAATTCTGCACCAAAAACACACAACCTCACGCACTCCCCACGTAAACGCAGACACCCCTATACACCTACACTACTCCAAAAAACAACACACACACATACCTACATAAAGACCTCTACACATTACAAAAACAACACACGACACACTACAAAAAGAACCAAAGAAAAATTATACATTTTAACACACTCGCACAAGAAAAAGACAAAAAAGGGAAGCAACCATCAGCCAAAAATCCCACAAACCAAAACAAAAACAAGAACACACACGAAACCTTTTATTTCTCACAAAAACACATGCTGCACAAACACAAAAAAAAAACTCACGCCAGAAAATGAAATAAAAGACACATTCACATTTTTACTTTTCTTCCAAAAATTCAACAACACATCACATCTTTTCTTCCTTTTTTCATTACTATTTTCATATAAAAACAACACATATAAGAATACATACAATCTACAAAACCTTTGTGAACGTTCTAAATCAGCTTCTGTCAAGATTTTACGGTACTTATTTTCTTCATTTTGAGGTATAACTTTACCTTATCTCTTTAATTTATTTATGGAATTTGATGTAATTTTATGACAAGTTTTTCTATTTGTTTTATTCATAATTTGATTGAAATGAACAATTTGTTAGCTATTATATCTCTGTTTAATGAATGAAGGTAGCTTTAACAATGATTACATTCTATTTTATTTATTTTTATTCTCTAGTTGTGACCTCTTAAAAATGAACGGGTCATGCCATTGTTCTTTTCTTCATTTAGATAATATTGATAAAGTAGAGATAGTTAGGCTAAATAAGAATTAAAAAAATTATTATTATTAATATAAAATAAAAGGATATAGAAATGATGTCATAATTATATATTGTATCCTCAACATTTAGATTTATTTTACTTTATTTGATTATATGTACAAATGAAAAAATATTTGTTTTGTTTATGACTAGATGAGTTTTAGGAGTGTTGAAAATATTTGTTTCAATTAAGAATGTGGTTACACATCTTTTTTTGAAATATTTAAAAGAAATTCAAGGATGTGGTGACACACCTTGGTAAAATTATTCTAATAAATATTTTATTTTGTAAAATCAAGATGTCAGATAGAAAATATTAGGTGACACACTCAAAAGAATAAAGCAATTATGCTTCGAAGCTATTAAATGTCAAAACCAAGAATGCAGTTACTAGGTTGAGACCAAATAAAATTTCAATAATAGAGAAATGCAAGCAAATTGTAGCATCTAACCTTATATCCAAAATAGTTTAAGATAAGTATAAGTCAATAAAAGCGACCGTGCTAGAACCATGGGACTCGACGGATGCCTAATACCTTCCCCTCGGTCAACAGAAATCCTTACCCGAATTTCTAGTACACAGACCATAATAAACAGTCATTTCCGTTTGGTTAGGGATAAAAATAAAAGGTGGCTTGGAACACTATAACTCAATTCCAAGTGGTGACTTTAAAAAATAAAATAATACCTAATTAAAATTATCACTGTAATTTGAAAAACCCTATACGCCGATCGGAAAAGGAGTGTGACACCTCATCAGTGAAATTCTATGGGTCCTCACCAATGTGCGACCCTACCAACTCAAGCGGATTCATTCAAAAAAAATCTCAAACCCTAGCTGCACTTGATCCAACGTTGGTGTTAGTAGGTACTACTCGAACTCTAGTTGCAGCTGATCGACATCGACCGTTGGTGTTAGTATGTACTAAGGCCTGCTGATTGTTCTGGTTGGCTACATTCAAAGCCAAAAGCTAGATCGCATTCCAAAACTCTGCATTCGTAACTTCATGGTTCACGACTAGAGGAACTGCATTAGCGTTGCATGCATTAGTATTCTATGCATATGCTCTACGAGGAGGCACGATCTGAAATGCATAATGATAATTGGATCATACCTCACGCACGATAGGAGTAGCCAAAGAGAGTGATGTTTTTCTTGAAACACATCTCAACCTCCCTCTGATAGATGTGGTGCACTTCACACCCATGAAAGAAACTCTACATAGTACGACTTTTAGACATCCTAGGACTCTTAAACCTAATGCTTCATACAAAGTTTGTCATACCCCGAGGCTACTACCTTGACATAACACGGGACTTAAGATCACGAATTACCCCAAGCTAACCCTATTTCTAGCATATCATAAGCATACTGAACATATCTAAGAAAAACATGAACTAATGCAATAGCTTAATAAATTGATAACTGAAAGTGGGGAATACCTATCTAGCCTAAATATATATATAAAATATACTAAGATTTATAGTGATACTGAAAAATCACTCAAAAGATAAAGCCGATTCTAATACTATGTCTGAAAAAGCCTCTACTAACTAGAATTGTTGGGACATGCCCCAAGCTAACTCTAGCAAAACTGGAAATTGAAATAGAAGACTGAATACAAAAAGTATGTCTATTGTCCTCAAAGTATGAGGGCACACCACTGAATACAGACCAAAAGTCGATCTAAGCGTGGTTTGGATGCTGAGTACCTAAACGTACATCATGAAAGGATGTAGCGCAGAGTATGCGTCAGTACTTGGAATGTACTGAGCATGCTGGATATAGAATATAGCTGAACAAACATATAAGTTAAACAAATATAAGTGAGCAATAATATAATCTGAGCAGGAACATAGATACTAAAATATAACTGAAAACTTGACTAAATGCAATGAACAAGTACTAATAGTGAACAAGCATGGTGAGACTGAATAGTGAGGTATAAACTAAAAATCTTGTCATATGCACTAAAGTCTAACAGTGGGAGCTACTATAACCAAGATAACACCACATGAGCTAAACGTGGAGTCTGATGTATATGCCACATCGAGAGGACCCAATATACCTTAGTAAGGGTACAAATGCATGACTGACGTGATCACTAAATCTGATCCCCAATGAGGGGACTTATTAACATACAGGGGAATGTAATTCTGCGAATATGAGGGTACATTGAACCCTAGTCCAATTCTGTGCTAAGCCAACTCCCAACTGGAACTTTGTATGATACTACATAAATTAATTTTTGGATAGCTTAATATCTTGACATGCAAAATCTGAGAATCCAACATTTAAGATCTGACAATGTAACATTCAATAACTGGAGCATGTTCATCTGTTTAACTGACCTAGTAAGTGTAATTCATGAACAAAGAGAATCTACACAACTAGTTTTCTAGGTTTCATGCAAGGAACGAAGTAATAATTTCCCGAAAATGTGATAATCTTATTAGGTACACTATAACCGCTAAACCACAACCAATATCTAAGGTTTTAGAAACCCTAGGTTTAATCAAGATATATAGAATCAAGAATCTGACTGAATTCTAGGGACCTAGTGGATGAAAGGAACTTAATAGTGAAATCCCACATACCTAGTGACGAAATTCATAGAAAAATCTTCCAATTTCAGGGATGGAACTGAAGAAAATCTCCTGCTTGTTCTTGAGGGGTTGGTCGACTCTTTCTCCTCTTTTTGCTCTAAGTTTCTGTAAATTTTTGTTAATATTCGTTTAGAGTAAATTCTGACCAAATTACTAGGCTTAAACTGAGTAAAACAACATATTTTTGGTGTAAAACGACATAGTTTAGGTGTCCAACCCATAGGGGAAATAACCAAAACAACCCCAACTTAAAATCTGACGGGGGGCTTCCACGGAGCCACTGACGGACCGTCAATGAGACCACGGCCCATCAAGTTGATAGTGGTTGATGGCCAGGTTCTACTGGTTTTGGGCACTTCTCTCTATGGTCTCTTGCACGGACCGTGTGAAGGTCACCGTGGTTCTTCACTTGGGGCTGAGGTCTACTAGTTGAACTTCCAAAGCATCACCACGGCCCGTCATCAAGACCACTGCCCGCGGGGGGCTCCATGGTCTGTTGCCTGAGCCTTGGGTGAATCTTCCTCGCCTTCACGATCCCTCCAATAGCTCTTATGGTTTTCCATGGCCTGTGAAAGGCTCTCTCGTCGACCACTGTTGGGTGGGTGTGAGCCACGAGTAGGTCGACGAACCGTGGTTCCTTTCATGGTTCGTGAACCCTGTCGTGGTTCACCAAATTTCCATTTTTCAGGTCTGATAAGTTCTAAGGTGTTCACAGTGTCCAAGCAACAACACCTGATTTCCAGCAATGATTAATCAATCACATCACCGATTCAAGAAAAAAATTGGGTATTCACTTTTACACACTGAAACAGAGAAAACTATTATCAAATTAGGCATATGAGAGAATGAATCAAAATGTGTCTAGAGTAAAAAAATAATATGACAAGCAAAAAAAAAAAAAAAAATCATTGTTACAAACAGAAAAGAAAATTCTTACTTTACAAATAAAATAGAGTTTATTACTAAATAGTTGTTCTACAAGCAAAAGACAAACAAAATAGAGCTAAAATAGAGAGAATACTTACCCAAATTTGTGAAATTTTGATCTTTCACTTTACTAAACTCACCTTCTTCCAAGATCTACAAAGTTTTTCACTTCACATAAAGTTTTCTCACTGAGTGGGTGGGCGAGTTGGTGAAGAGCGACGAGTGGTTCCTCGGTGTGAGAGACATTTCTCACTCTCACACTCCAAGGTTTTCTCATTGTCACACTCTAAGAGATGAGAGGTTTTGTCACTCTCTCTGTGGAAATGAGGGAAAAGTATTTAGTATAGAGAAAAATATTTGAGCCCTAAAAAAATGGTTAAAAATTAGTGACGATTTTAGCGACAGTTATGTACTTTGTCGCTAAATATTTCTCTATTATTTATACGAAATTAGCCAACAACCCAAATATTTGTAGAAAGAAATAAAGTAACACCAGCGACAAATTATTTCATCGTTAAATCTGTCGCTTATATATTATCAATTTTGTCATCAACCATATGTCACTATTTTCATTAGCAAATTAAGGCGCCAAAGTTTAGAGAGAGATCGTACTTTTTGTGGCTAATCCGTCACAATTGAAGATCCTCATACTTCCTTTGATATTTTAGCAAACAAATTAGTTTTCCGTAACTAATTCGTCCTTATATAGTGATGAAATATTGTTTGTCACTGAAATCAGTTTCTAATGTTGTTATTTTGTATTGAATAAAACCATGAGAGCTATGTCATGGAATCCAGTAAATCCCTCATACCGAAAAAGGGTATTATACTTTCAAAGGTAGCATCCGTACACATCATCTTTTGCTAAAGTGGATCCACTAGCTAGGTCATTTAAGACAATCATATGGGGTCACGTAGTTTGGGACTAGAGATTGTTACTAGAGACTACCATGTTTGAACCTGCACCTCAAAGCCCTCTCAGTAGTAAGTCAAAAACACAACAGATTAAAATCAAATATCATTATAATGTAGGAATGGCAATGATCAATACTAATCCATATCTTAAAAATCAAAACATAGAATAGCTCCTTAAAACACCACTCAAACATAGGTGAGAAAATATTTCACCACCGTGAATCCATATGTGAAAATACCTTCCACAACCATGATCATAATTTTTTAGAAAACCTTTCACAATTCATTGATATTTATCTCAAAAACATTCTTAGTTCATAAAAAACCATTTTCTTAAAATATATATAGATTCATAATAATTCATGAGTTCAAAAGCATAGTTTTAATCATAAAATAGGCATAGACACGGGTTCATGTAAAAATCATTGAAAATATATAATTATGATCAAATCATGCATAATAACATCAAACATTATGAAAAAGGTCTTAAATCAATTCAACCCATAATTAAATCATGAAACTCTAGAATTTCAGAAAAGTCCTTATTTAAAGTAAATTAATACTTTCTTTAAATTCTTCTAAATTCATGCGATTTAAAGTAGAGATAATTTTTTTAAAGATAATAATACTTTCATGAAATACTTCTTGAAAATAATATATTTAAAAATAAATATACTTTCATGAACTCTTTCTTTAAAGACTTCTTTAAAATCTTGAACATACTTTATTTGTGAAATTAATTGATATGACTATGATAAGGTTTTTAAATAACATTGATTAGAAAGGGATACATGTGGTATAAGAGTATGAACCATGAATCAAAGATCATTAATAGCATAAAGCACAATAATTTTGATGATAAAAATCAAGAATCAGTGATAGGAGACAAAGGGAATTCGAAATCATAGAATCTTGGGGAAAATGCTAACTTTAATCTCAAAAATATATATTGTAGGAGTAGGGCCTGAGGAGAAACAAAGTTCCTCACTTTTATAATCTTACATACCATTAACACTCCATTAATCTTGAAGAAGAACTATCAAGAAATCCTTTCCTGAAATTCTTGAATTAGTTTCTTGTAAATCTTTGATGAAGAATATTGAAAAGGATTTGGAAGAACATTTCTTGAAGAAGAGTTTTGAAAAATATTTGAAAAAATCTTACTCTCACCACCCAAGTCTACAACCCAGTAGCGACACGGCGTACTCGACCCCGAAGGGGTCTTATACAAGCCTCATAGCATATTCATTGCATAAGATACTTAGAAATAGTGCGGAATTTAAAACTTTTCTTTTATAAATCCAAAAATCGAAAACATTAAAAGCAAGCGGAAGTCTATCATCTCACATGGCCATCTAATCAACATACTTGAACCAAAATAGGGTCACGACCCTTTGCAATCAAAATCGTAACAATAGTCTATTACATGAAAAGAAAGGATCATCTAAACACTTGTCCTCGATCTATGAGGACATACCACTTAGCCTTGGGGAACTCAAGTCCAAGCTTCACTAGAGAAAACCACTCAATTGCCGCAACCTACACTTTTAGTAAACATAGAAGAAGAATGGGGTTAGCACAATTAAGTACTAAGTATGATAGACATGCAAAAACATGCTTAAAACAGACATTTTGTTTGAAAGTCATGATATATGCCTTTTTGATAAAACTTCATGAACATAAGCATAAGAGGCATAATATTCAACCACAACCAACATACAAGTCATTTAACCACATTGGACAATAATAAAATATAAACCATTACCTTCACATTGGAGCCTTAACCTAAAGTAACCCTCAAGCTATACTTTGTGCAATGTATTGATAGAGTCCCATACCAACATCCACACAAAAGTACCACCTTAAGGTCACCAAAAGTGAACTTACTATTCAACCTTTCCATCTTTATACCATTCACATGCATAAAAGAAAAAAACATTACATAAGCCATATCAACACATAAAAACCATCACCTAGGGCAACTCTAAGTCATACTTGTGCAATGTGCAAATAGCATCCCATAGTAACTCACACTAAGTACTCCTTGAAGTCACCATAGGCAAGGCACATTCATATTCATTAAGTCATGACAAGGAAATAACTCATAATACAATCAAAGTATATCATGCATATTTTCATTTAAGCATATAAGAGTCAACATTCTTCATTAACATCATTTCATTAGGAGCACGTTCATTCATTAGACATTTAGCCCACATTCTCATAACATCATCATAAGAGCACATTCATTGCACTTAACATTATAAAGGAACACACCACAACCTCTCTCAAAGCCTACTTGTGCAATCCATAGATGGAGTCCCATACCACCACCGACACTAAGTAGTACATTCTTAAGAAGCCATAGTTCATTAATATTTTTTGTTGGGGTAAGCCTTATTCGACATAGACCATGTGAGAAATTCATGGAATCCCGGTGTCACCCTCACCGGATAAAGGAAGTCCTACATGCCGAAGGTAGGATCATTGTTTTATAGCTTAAGTGGATCCACTAGCTAGACCTATGTGGGCACATAGTTATGGGATAGGGAGATTGCAATTAGATACCCGCCTCAACTCACGGATGAGCATCCATCTCAAGAGGTTGCTACTAGATGCCCCACCTCAACTCACGTATGAGCATCCACCCTAATTCATATACACTCGATGCTTAGCATTATTCCCCACGGAGTACATTAAATTCATTATTATGGGATAAGAGATTGTTGCTAGATACCCCACCTCAACTCATGGATGAGTATCCATCTCAAACCCAACATTTATTAAAATGGTATATATGGATTGTTACTAGATAATCCACCTCAACTCCTGGATGAGCATCCATCCCAACCCAACATTCATTCATTGGAAAGCTCGTAGATTCAAAGATGAGAATAGCCTTTCACTTAAGAATCCCCTTATTGTGAGAAAGTCCTTTCACAACAAGTCATTATCATTCATTAGAGTACAATTGAGAATAGCCTTTCAATTAACGCATAATCATTAACATCATCATAGAAACTTCATTCATTAGTCATTCATGAGCGTGTGTATGTGACAATAACCTTTCACGTATAGCCTCATCATTCATAGGTGTTAATTGGGATATAACATTCAATCATGACACACTTTCTTTCTAAACATGATCATTATTCATTCGTTGAAAGCGCACACACATACTTTACTTCATGATCACACATATATCCTTCATATATAGAGGTACAAGGAAGATATCCATCAATTCAATACCACAATATACATAGTAAGTAAACACCTCCACCATTCAAGTGGATCAATAGATCAAGCACAATTCTACTTCAATATGTAATTTGATCATAACTTGCCCTTCAAGGCTAAGAACCAACATCAATCCATAAATCCAAGATACTACAATAGATAATGAAATTGACATGACTCAATCACTTAATTCGATATAAGCATCAACAATTCAACATACTTGCATAATAAATAAACTCCCAATCACAAATCACTATTTAAGAAATTGGGGGGGGGGGGGAACATGGGTTCTTGGAAGAAATCATCTCAATTCATATTTAAATCTACAATTCATTCATAAATCAATGCAATAAAGCCTTTATAAATCATTTAGAATCGAACCCATGCATAGATTAAAAACTAGAGTTTTAGAGAAAACATTGGAGACTTGAAATCACTTTTGAGATTGGCTCCTTGAAAGAAACGAAGTCAGGGATGAAGACCACCATAACTTTTTAAGAATAATCCCACGAAAATCCCTTGAAAACTTAAAGATTTGACCATGAGAGCTGAAAGTCTTCACCTCCAATGGAGGTTTCTAGAGAGAGAACTTTTGGAGGGGAGGGGAGGTTTTGATTTTGGGTTTTTAAATAATGAATTCTAAAATATGTTTTAATACTTTAAAAACCCTTAAAATACCATAAATAACTAATTAAAACCGTCCCCCAACTTAACTAAAGTAATGAGGAAATTACTAACCTACCCAAACACTTGGCCGCAACTCGACAACAAATCAGTGGTTACTCACGCCCTAGACCTACGGATCGGGAATCCACTGACTGTCACTCCCCGAGCCTACACCCTAGACGTGGCTGGCACTCATAGACCATTGCTGGCCCCAAGCGAACCCTTGGCCTGGCTTACTTAACTCAACGGAAGACTTAACTCAACAAAATAAACTCATGTAATAGTTTAAATGATAACAACTTATCTAAATTGGCAACTTCTGTCTCAAAACAAAGTATATGAAAATACATAGATGAGAGACTCATAACTACTGTCTATAAAGCGTCCATAATATTGAGATGGATGTTGGGACAGACCCCACAACAACCTAACAACCTAATAATGAAAGACTAAAAGCGAATAAAAGAGTCCTCCGAAATGCAAGGAGACTCACCACTGACTCTAAGTGTTCAACTGGATCAACGAGGCACTGGATGCTGATCCTGGTTACCTGTGTCTGCATCATAAGACGATGTAGGCCAACTGGCATCAGTACATTGGGTTTACAAGTATGTGAGTTGGAATGCTAAACAACAACTTAAGCTTGAAAAGAGTAAGAAGGAACGCTTACCTTGGCTCTGTACAACTCATGAATAACTGAACTTAATATAAAGCAATAAGACACATGCAATATATATATAAAGCTTGTAAAACAATGTAAACAACTTACTTTGTCAAATATAAAGCAATAACAGACTCATCTTTACTTATATATAAAAGTAATATAACTTTTGTGGGAGATTCTCTAACCAACAACCACTACTCTAAGCCTAAGTGATGATATAACATTTTACCTCACGTTGCCCAAGGACCATCTTATACCTTGCCATGATATAGGACCTTACTTAAGTTAGTGGATACAATAGCTTAACTTATGTGATCACCAAAAAAGTATGACCCAGTAGTACCCATGTTGGCTACATGGTTTTTATGGAAACTTCAATTAATATGAACTCGCATCCCCACTTCGGTGCTCAATACTACTCCCAAAATATACTTTAGCTCATAAGTGGTTTAAACAACTTTCTTTCTTTGATTTGAGATAATTACTCAAAGCTTAGCCCAAAGGCTCTTTTGGAATCGATGTTCCCTTTTCTTGCTCAAATGTGTAAAAACATTTATAAACTCTTAGGGAATACTTAGTTCCCTTATAACTTTTGAGAAATAAACTCAACACTTTACTCTTTGCTTAAATTGAAAACTTGAGTCTTAAAACGAAGTTAAAACATTGTTAAAGACTCTTTAAAACTTTAAGAAACTTTGTTTTGAATTTCTTGTTAACTTCTAGATTTGACTCTTAACTTCTTTGACTTTGATCTTAACTTTCCTTGAATTGGATTATGGATTGAAGGTACATGATCTCATATTTATGGATGATTTCATAATGTTTAGATGTACCTTAGAGTGTTGGAATCAACTAGAAAACATAGGTGCATTGCTTAAGAACAAGTATGAAAAGATGGGGGAAGAATGGGGTGCAGTGGCGTCCTTGGCGCTCTAAGAGGCATGGGCCGCCAGGCCCCAAGCTTCGTGGCGCCCTAAGACCAAAACTTCAGACAATGCTTTGGGGCACGCTGATTGGCACGGCTCCCCACCCTTTTTACCCAGAAAATTCCAACTTTTCTCCTTCGTTTTTCATCTCTAAACCATCCAATGTTCCCTAGTTCTTTCCCCAAACACTTAGGGTCATTAGTACTCTCAACTTACAACAGATCTAACTTGAAAATCCACCCAAAAACACGAATCAAATCAACAAGAAACCTCAACAACATAACCAATTAAGAACTTAATGATGTCCTTCAAGAACTTCACTTTTTTTACATGTAAAGAACCCAAAATCACTGAATTGAAACAAGTTGGTGTGTGGGTGAACTAACCCATCACTAAAAGATCTCACATACCTTGTAGGGATCACCCCCAATGAATTCCATTCGAACCGCTTGGATGATCTTGGCGAATTCATGACCTTTTCTCCCATACTTTCTTCCTTTCTCTCTTTTCCAAGCCCTAAGCGTATTCTAATTTTTTCACAACTGAATTAAGTTATGTTTTTACCCAAATAAACCCCAAAAAATGAATTAGGAAATTAATTATAGAAAAGACTAGTTTGCCCTTCCTTTAATCCTAATTTAGAATTTCCTTAATCCAACTGCCTAACTTTCGAAAGGCATAACTCACTCATAGGCTATCAAATTTGCGTAAACTCAGCGGCGTTGGAAAGATCTACCCAATGGCTTTCCAACCATATCATGAACTACTCCAAACTCATCCTGATCTAGGAGGTATGGTCGTTTGAAAATGACTACAACTCACTTTTCTAACTTAGACAAATTCTCCAAATTTTTCTAATTATTTCCAAAAATAAGTATTTTCAGATTTTAAACTCTTTCTAGTCGTTTCTAGGTGCGAGATGTTACAATACCTCCCTCTTAGCAACATTCGTCCTCGATTGACCGTTATTTCACTAAGCTAATGGTAGCAACATCAAGTTCAACACTCAAAAAGCAAAAGCGAGTAACAACATGCTTACTCATAATTTAGATAGTACTAAGAAGAGATTTAGTACTTTGATTGCATTTTCTCCAGATTCAAAGAGATGTGGATATCCTTTCTTCATATTCTTTTCTGCTTCCCAAGTAGCTTCTTCAACAAATTGGTTCCTCCAAAGGACATTGACTGATGCGACCTCCTTTCTTCTTAACCTGCGAACTTGGTGGTTTAAAATCTGAACCGGAATCTCCTCATAAGATAAGTTATCCTTAATCCCAACATTTTCAATTTGTAGTATCAATGAAGGATCTCCCATGCACTTCTTCAACATGGAGATGTTGAATACCGGATGCACCGTTGCTAACTCGTGTGGTAGCTCCAACTCATAAGCTACATTTCCAATCCTCTTGACTATGCGATAAGGTCCAATATACCTGGGACTAAGTTTCCCCTTCTTACCGAACCTCATAACACCCTTCATGGGTGAAACCTTCAAATAAACCCAATTATCTACTTCAAACTCTAACAACCTTCTCCTAACATCTGTGTAGGATTTTTGACCACTCTGTGCCGTTTTCAACGTCTCTTGAATCACCTTCACCTTCTCCATAGCTTGGTGAACTAAGTCTGGTCCTATCAACCCTGCTTCACCAACATCAAACCATCCAATAGGAGATCTGCATCTTATCCCAAAAAGAGCTTCATATGGAGCCATTTGGATTCTAGTGTCAAAACTATTGTTGTAAGCAAACTCAATGAGAGGTATGTAATTATCCCAAATACCTTTGAAATCAATCACACAAGCCCTCAACATATATTCTAAAGTCTGAATGGTGCGCTCTTCTTGCCCATCAGTTTGAGGATGAAAAGCAGTACTTAAGTTAACCTTTGAACCCAACCCTTTCTGGAATGACTTCGAAAATTATGTAGTAAAATGCGCACCTCTATCTAAAATAATAGAGACCGGAACTCCATGAAGTTTTACCACTTCTTGAAACAACCTGTCTGGCCATTACGACACTTACCTGAGTGATTTCTACCACATCTACCACATACAGGAGCCTAATTACCTCCTTGTGCCACACTACCTGGAGACTGTGCTGGTCTAGCTCTGAATTTCTGTGAATTCTGGCCATTATACTCACCTTTGTTTCTTGGTGCAGGTGCACTAGCAAATGATGGCACATATCCCTTTTGCTTCTGAAAGGACGGACGATTTACACTACATTTCTGCTGCCTAGACTCATTCCCTGTCTTCGCTTTCCTATTCCTGAACTTTTTCCTGTCTCTCAGCTTTTCTTACTCAACCTGCTGCATATAAACCATCAACCTTGATATGACCAAGTCCCCAATAAGAATCGCAGCCCTACCTTACTTACTCGACAAATGAGATAACCCAGCAACAAACAAGCTCATTCTACTCTTCATGTCCTTGAACATTTCCAGAGCATAACGAGATAGTTGGGTGAACTTCAACCCATACTCATGCACACTTAGAGAATCCTTCTTAAGTGTAAGAAATTCCCATACCTAATTCTCCTTCAGTTTTCGGGGAAAGAAACGCCCCAAGAAAGCTTTCTCAAATTAGGCCCAACTCGCAGGTCGTTCATCCTCTGCTCTACCCCCTTTCCACTGATCGAACCAGGTCCTAGCAACATTTTTCATTTGATATGCAGCTAGTTTAACTCTCACAGTATCAGTAACATGCATCAAATCGAACACCTTTTTTAGTTCCTTAATGAAGTTCTCTGGATCCTCTGTAATGCTCGAACTAGTGAAACTTGGGGGATTCATCCTCAAGAACTCATGAATCCTTTAAATGTTTGCCTCTTCTTGTCAAGCTGCTCTCTACCGTGCAACTTGGTTAGTCACAGCTTAGCTCAGCATCCGGATAGCCACACAAAATTCAGCGGAAATGACCTCGACTTGAGGTTGCACGTTCGGTGCATTAGTCACCCCTTGCTCTTGTGGCTCAACATTTCTTCTAGATGGACGACCTCGTACTGCTCTTCGTGGAGGCATGGTTATCTAAAACATGCACAAGCACGAATTAGATGGAAACTTTTATAGATAAACTCTAATGCACGAAATTGATATCAAGGAATTGAAGAATTTCCTAAATGTTGCAGCCTCCTAATTATAGATGTTGCGCGCTTCACACCAATAACTAAGACTCTACAGACATGGCTTCATATACTCCCTAGGACTCTTGAACTCTGTGCTCTGATACAAAGTTTGTCACACCCCAAACCTACACCTTGGACGTGGCCGACACTCCGAGACCATTGCTGTCCCTAAGCGAACCCTTGGCCTAGCTTACTTAACTAAGCAGAAGACTTAACACAACAAAATAAACTCATGTAAAAGTTTAAATGATAACATCTTAAACAAATTGGCAACTTCTAGCTCAAAACAAAGTATCTGCAAATACATAGATGATAGACTCATAACTACTGTCTAACTGTTTATGAAGCCTCTATAATACTGAGATGGAAGTTGCGACAAACACCACAACATCCTATTAATGAAAGACTAAAAGAGAATAAAAGGGACCTTCGTCGTGCAGGGAGACTCACCACTGACTATGAGTGTTCAGCCGGATCAACGAGGCGCTGGATGCTGATCCTGATTTACTGCGTCTGCATCATAAAATGATGCAGGCCAACTGGCAAAAGTACATTGAATGTACGAGTATGCTAGTTGGAATGCTAAACAAAAACTTAAACTTGAAAAGAGTAAGAAGAAACACTTACCTTGACTTTTAGATTTGACTCTTAACTTCTTTGACTTTGATCTTAACTTTCCTTGAATTGGATTATGGATTCAAGGAACATGATCTCATGTTTATGGATGATTTCATGATGTTTAGATGTACTTTAGACTGTTGGAATCAAGTAGAAAACATAGGTACATTGCTTAAGAACTAGTATGAAAAGATGAGGAAAGAATGGGGTGCACTGGCGTCCTTGGCGCTATGAAAGGCATGGGCTGCTAGGACCTATACTTCAGAGAACATGTTGGGGAGCGCTGGGTGGTGTGGCGCCCCAAAGCCAAAACTTCAGACACTGCTTTGGGGAGCGCTGGCTGGCACGGTGCCCCACCCATTTTATCTAGAAAATTTCGACCTTTCTTTTTCGTTTATCATCTATAAACCATCCAATCTTCCATAGTTCTTTCCCCAAACACTTAGGGTCATTACTACTCTCAACTTACAACAGATCTAACTCGAAAATCCACACGAAAGCATGAATCAAATCAACAAGAAACTTCAACAACACAACCAATCAAGAACCTAACGATGTCCTTCAAGAACTTCACTTTTTTTGCATGTAAACAACCCAAAATCACTGAATCAAAAAAAATTGGTGTGTGGGTGAACTAACCCATCTCTAAAAGATCTCACATACCTTGTAGGGATCACCCCCAACGAATTCCACTAGAACTGCTTGGATGATCTTGGCGAATTCTTGACTTTTTCTCCCGTTCATTCTTCCTTTCTCTCTTCTCCAAGCCCTAAGCATATTCTAATTTTTCCAAAACTGAATTAAGTTCAGTTTTACCACAATAAACCCCAAAAATTGAATTAGAAATTAATTAGAGAAAAGACTAGTTTGCCCTTCCTTAAATCCAAATTTGGACATTCCTCAATCCAACAACCCAACTTCCGAAAGGCATAACTCACTCATACGATATCAAAATCGCGTAAACTTGGCAGTGTTGGAAAGATCTTCCCAATGGCTTTCCTACCATATCAAGAATTACTCCTAACTCATCCTAAGCAAAGAGTTATGGTCGTTTGAAAATGACTACAACTCACTTGTCAAACTTAGACAAATTTCCCAGATTTTTCTTATTCTTCCCAAAAATAAGTATTTTCAGATTTTAAACTCTTTCTAGTCATTTCTAGGTGCGAGATGTTACAATATCTCCCCCTTAGGAACATTCATTCTCGAATGCGCTTTATTTCACTAAGCTAAGGGTAGCAACATCAAGTTTAACACTCAACAAGAAAAAGCAAGTAACAACATGCTTAATCATAATTTAGATAGAACTAAGAAGAGAATTAGTACCTTGATTTGCATTTTTCTCCGAATTCAAAGAGATGTGGATATCCCTTATTCATATCCTCTTCAGCTTCCCAAGTAGCTTCTTCAACAAATTGGTTCCTCCAAACAACTTTCATTGATGCGACCTCCTTTGTTCTCAACTTGCGAACTTGGTGATTTAAAATCTGAACCGGAATCTCCTCATAAGATAAGTTGACCTTAATCCCAACATGTTCAGTTTGTACTATCAATAAAGGATGTCTTATGCACTTCTTCAACATGGAGATGTGGAATATCGGATGCACCGTTGCTAACGATTGTTGTAGCTCCAACTTATAAACTACATTCCCAATCCTCTTGACTATGCTATAAGGTCCAATTACCTGGGAATAAGTTTCCCCTTCTTACCAAACCTAATAACACCCTTCATGGGTGAAACCTTCAAATAAACCCAAATATCTACTTCGAACTCTAATGGCCTTCTCCTAACATCTGTGTAGGATTTTTGATGACTCTGTGCCGTTTTCAACCTCTCTTGAATCACCTTCTCCATAGCTTGGTGAACTAAGTCTGGTCCTATCAATGCTGTTTCACATACTTCAAACCATCCAATAGTAGATCTGCATCTTATCCCAAAAAGAGTTTCATATGGAGACATTTGGATGCTAGTGTGAAAACTGTTGTTGTAAGCAAACTCAACGAGAGGTAAGTAATCGTCCCAAATCCCTTTGAAATCAATCACACAAGCCCTCCACATATCTTCTAAAGTCAGAATGGTGCGCTCTTCTTGCCCATCAGTTTGAGGATGGAAAGCAGTACTTAAGTTAACCTTTGAACCCAACCCTTTCTGGAATGACTTCCAAAATCGTGTAGTAAATTGCTCGCCTCTATCTAAAATAATAGAGACCGGAACTCCATGAAGTTTTACCAGTTCTTGAAACAACCTGTCTGGCCATCACGACACCTACCTGAGTGGATTCTACCACATCTACCATATACAGGAGCCCAATTACCTCCTTGTGCCACACTACATTGAGACTGTGCTGGTCGAGCTCTAAATTTCTGTGAATTCTGGCCATTATACTCACCTTTGTTTATTGGTGTAGGTGCACTAGCAGATGATGGTGCAGGTCCCTTTTGCTTCTGAAAGAAAGATGATTCACACTACCTTTCTGCTGCCTAGACTCATTCCTTGTCTTCACATTCTTATTCCTGAGCTCTTCCCTGTCTCTCAGCTTCTCTTCCTCAACCAGCTGCACATAAACCATCAACCTTAATATGTCCAAGTCCCCAATAAGAAATGTAGCCCTACCTTCCTTACTCGACAGACGAGACAACCCAGCAACAAACAAGTTCATTCTACTCTTCATGTCCTTGACCATTTCCGGAGCATAACGAGATAGTTCGGTGAACTTCAACCCATACTCATGCACACTTAGAGAATCCTTCTTAAGTGTAAAAATTCCCACACCTGAACCTCTTTCAGTTTTCGGGGAAAGAAACGCCCCAAGAAAGATTTCTCAAAACAGGCCCAACTGGCATGTGGTACATCCTCAGCTCTACCCCCTTTCCACTGCTCGAACCAAGTCCTAGCAACATTTTACATTTGATATTCAGCTAGCTCAACTCTTACAGTATCAGTAACATGCATCATATCGAACACCTTTTTCAGTTCCTCAATGAAGTTCTCCGGATCCTCTGTAGTGCTTGAACCAGTGAAACTTGGGGGATTCATCCTCAAGAACTCACAAATCCTTGAAGTGTCTACCTCTTCTTGTCAAGCTACTCCCTACTGTGCAACTTGGTTAGTCACAGCTTGGCTCAGCATCCGGATAGCCTCACAAAATTAAGCTTAAATGACCTCGCCTTGAGGTTGCACGTTCGGTGCATTAGACACCCCTTGCTCTTGTTGCTCAACATTTCTTCTAGATGAATGACCTCGTACTGCTCTTCGTAGAGGCATGATTATATAAAACATGCACAAGCACGAATTAGAGGGAAACTTTTAGAGATAAACTCTAACGCACGAAATTGATATCAAGGAAGTGAAGAATTTCCTAAATGTTGCAGCCTCCTAATGATAGATGTGGCGCGCTTCACACCGATAACTAAGACTCTATAGATATGGCTTCATAGACTCCCTATGACTTTTGAACTCTGTGCTCTGATACAAAGTTTGTCACACCCCAAGCCTACACCCTGGACGTGGCCGGCACTCCGAGACCATTACTGGCCCTAAGTGAACCCTTGGCCTAGCTTACTTAACTAAGCAGAAGACTTCACACAACAAAATAAACCCATGTAATAATTTAAATTATAACATCTTAAACAAATTGGCAACTTTTGGCTCAAAACAAAGTATCTGCAAATACATAGATGATAGACTCATAACTACTGTCTAACTGTTTATGAAGCCTCTATAATACTGAGATGGATGTTGCGACAAACACCACAACATCCTATTAATGAAAGACTAAAAGAGAATAAAAGGGACCTTCGTCGTGCAGGGAGACTCACCACTGACTATGAGTGTTCAGCTGGATCAACGAGGCGCTGGATGTTGATCCTGATTACCTGCGTCTGCATCATAAAATGATGCAGGCCAACTGGCAAAAGTACATTGAATGTACGAGTATGCTATTTGGAATGCTAAACAAAAACTTAAGCTTGAAAAGAGTAAGAAGAAACACTTACCTAGGCTCTGTACAACTCATGAATAACTGAACTTAATATAAAACAATATGATACATGCAATATATATATATATATATATATAAAGCCTGTAAAACTGTGTAAAGCAATAACAAACTCAACTTTACTTATATATAAAAGTAATATAACTTTTGTGGAAGATTCTCTAACCGACAAGCGCCACTCTGAGACTAAGTGATGATACAACGTTTTACCTCACGTTGCTTAAGGACCATCCTATACCTTGTCGTGATATAGGACCTTACTTAAAAAGTATGACCCATTTGTACCCATGTTCGCTACATGGTTGTTTTGGAGACTTCAGTTAATATGAACTCAGATCCCCACTGCGGTGCACAATACTACTCCCAAAATATACTTTAGCTCATAAGTTTTTTAAAAAGCATTCTTTCTTTGATTTGAGATAATTACTCAATGCTTAGCCCATAGGCTCTCTTGGAATCGATGTTCCTTTTTCTTGCTCAAATGTGTAAAAAATTTACAAATTTTAGGGAATACTTAGTTCCCTTATAAATTTTGAGAAATGAACTCAACTCTTTACTTTTTACTTAACTTGAAAACTTGAGTCTTAAATCGAAGTTAAAACATTGTTAAAGACTCTTAAAATTTTTAAGAAACTTTGTTTTGACTTGCTTGTTAACTTTTAGATTTGACTCTTAACTTCTTTGACTTTGATCTTAAGTTTCCTTGAATTGGATAATGGATTCAAGGTACATGATCTCATGTTTATGGATGATTTCCTGATGTTTAGATGTATCTTAGAGTGTTGGAATCAACTAGAAAACATAGGTACATCGATTAAGAACAAGTACTAAAAGATGGGGAAAGAATGGGGTGCACTAGCGTCCTTGGTGCTATGAGCCAGGCCCTAAACTTCTTAGAACATGTTGGGGAGAGCGGTACCCCAAGGCCAAATCTTCAGACACTGCTTTGGGGAGTGCTGGCTGGCGCGGCGTCCCACCATTTCTATGTAGAAAATTCCGACCTTTCTCTTTCGTTTATCATCTATAAACCATCCAATCTTCCCTAGTTCTTTCCCCAACACTTAGGGTCATTAGTACTCCCAACTTACAACAGATCTAACTCGAAAATCTACATGGAAACACGAATCAAATCAACAAGAAACTTCAACAACACAACCAATCAAGAACCTAATGATGTCCTTCAAGAACTTTACTTTTTTTTCACGTAAACAACCCAAATCACTGAATTGAAAAAAGTTGGTGTGTGGGTGAACTAACCCATCACTAAAAGATCTCACATACCTTGTAGGGATCACCCCCGACGAATTCCACTCGAACCTCTTGGATGATCTTGGTGAATTCTTGACTTTTTCTCCCGTTCATTCTTCTTTTCTCTCTTCTCCAAGCCCTAAGCATATTCTAATTTTTCCAAAACTGAATTAAGTTATGTTTTACCACAATAAACCCCAAAAATTGAATTAAAAATTAATTAGAGAAAAGACTAGTTTGCCCTTCCTTAAATACAAATTTGGACTTTCCTCAATCCAACAATCCAACTTCCGAAAGGCATAACTCACTCATACGATATTAAAATCGCGCAAACTTTGCAGCGTTGGAAAGATCTTTCCAATGGCTTTCCTACCATATCAAGAATTACTCCTAACTCATCCTAAGCTAAGGGTTATGTTCGTTTGAAAATGACTACAACTCACTTGTCTAACTTAAACAAATTTTCCATATTTTTCTTATTCTTCCCAAAAATAAGTATTTTCAGATTTTAAACTCTTTCTAGTCGTTTCTAGGTGCGAGATGTTACAATACCTCCCCCTTAGGAACATTCGTCCTTGAATGAGCTTTATTTCACTAAGCTAAGGGTAGCAACATCAAGTTCAACACTCAATAAGCAAAAGCAAGTAACAACATGCTTACTCATAATTTAGATAGCACTAAGAAGAGAATTAGTACCTTGATTTGCATTTTCTCTGAATTCAAAGAGATGTGGATATCCCTTATTCATATTCTCTTCAGCTTCCCAAGTCGGTTCTTCAACAAATTGGTTCCTCCAAAGAACTTTGATTGATGCGACCTCCTCTGTTCTAAACTTGGGAACTTGGTGATTTAAAATCTGAACCGGAATCTCCTCATAAGATAAGTTGACGTTAGTCCCAACATGTTCAGTTTGTACTATCAATGAAGGATATCCTATGCACTTCTTCAACATGGAGATGTGGAATACCGTATGCACCGTTGCTAACTCTTGTGGTAGCTCCAACTCATAAGTTACATTGCCAATCCTCTTGACTATGCTATAAGGTCCAATATACCTAGGAATAAGGTTCCCCTTCTTACCGAACCTCATAACACCCTTCATGGGTGAAACCTTCAAATAAACCCAATTATCTACTTCAAACTCTAACGACTTTCTCTTAACATATGTGTAGGATTTTTGATGACTTTGTGCCGTTTTCAACCTTTCTTGAATCACCTTCTCCATAGCTTGGTGAACTAAGTCTGGTCCTATCAATGCTGTTTCACATACTTCAAACCATCCAATAGCAGATCTGCATCTTCTCCCATAAAGAGCTTCATATGGAGCCATTTGGATGCTAGAGTGAAAACTGTTATTGTAAACAAACTCAATGAGAGGTAGGTGATCATCCCAAATCCCTTTGAAATCAATCACACAAGCCCTCAACATATCTTCTAAAGTCTGAATGGTGCGCTCTTCTTGCCCATCTGTTTGAGGATGAGAAGGAGCATTTAAGCTAACCTTTGAACCCAAGCCTTTCTGGAACGACTTCCAAAACCATGTAGTAAATCGCGCACCACTTTCTGAAATAATAGAGATCGCAACTCCCTGAAGTTTTAACACTTCTTGAAACAACCTGTCTGGCCATCATGGCACTTACCTGAGTGGGTTCTACCACATCTACCATATACAGGAGCCAAATTACCTCCTAGTGATACACTACCTTAAGACTAGTTGTTCTAGCTCTGAAGTTCTGTGAATTCTGGCCATTATACTCACCTTTTTTTTCTGGGTGCAGGTTCACTAGCAGATGATGGTGCAAGTTCCTTTTGCTTTTGAAAGGATGGACGATTCACACTACCTTTATGCAGCCTAGACTCATTCCCTGTCTTCCCTTTCTTATTCCTGAACTCTTCCATGTCCCTGAGCTTCTCTTCCTCAACCTGTTGCACATAAACCATCAACCTTTATATGTCAAAGTTCCTGATAAGAATTGCAACCTACCTTCCTTACTCGACAGACGATACAGCTCAACAAAAACAAGCTCATTGTACTCCTCATGTCCTTGACCATATTTGGAGCATAACGAGATAGTTGGTGTAACACCCCGAAAATTCTATGACTTAAGTTAGATCCTCACCTTATGAATAATGACTTAAAAATAGTTAAAATGATGTTTATAAACCTAAACTAATGTAATTGACTTGGTTTGGAAGAGTAAAAGTCTAAACGTTAAGAAACAACCACAACGTCCGAAAACTAGAGAAGAATGTGTTCTAGTGTGTCCTTAGGTTTTGGGCAGGTTTGGGTGTGTCGTATGATGGTGTAATCTTGTAAAAAGAGTTAAAAGAGGTAAATATATGTTTATAGGGTCAAAACATTCTAATACGATACCCCGGGACCACCATAAGGGGAAACAAGGGGGACCCCAACCTTGGCCAAGCAAGCTGCCAAGGCAGCTTGCAAATTGCTCTTAGAGGGAACAAGGGCGCGTCGCGGACTTACTCCTCCAAAGAGCAAAAAGTTTGTTTGCGATGCGGTCGTGTCGCGGACTCTACTGTCTCAAAATTTAATTCCAAATATCTTCCGGAAACTGCTCTGCGTCGCGGACTTGTTCCGCGACGAAAATGCAGAAATTCAAAAATCTATTTTTACTTCATTAAAGAGGCCATTTGAGTGAGGGGTATTTAGGGTACTTTAGGGGACGTGTATATAATGATTTTTAAGTCAAGTTACCTCACTTTTATCACTAAAACACAAAACCCCAAAGATCTAAACCTAAAGTTCCTCCTTCTCTCTACTCTCTCTCTCTTCTCAAAGGCCAACTCTCCAAGGTTTCAACTCGGATTTTCATGGTTAATTCGTCAATAAGGTGTGGTTTCTTATTACTCTTGGGATTCCTTTCCCTAAGATTCCCCTTCAAGATGAATTTCAAAATCTCCAATTTCTAAGTTTCAATCCAAAAATGTGGGTCTTCTTTCTAAAAGTGAAATTGATGTTATAAACTGACTTTGATTGATGTTATATGAACAATTATGGATGAATTTATGTTGTATTGGTGGTTTCTTGAAGAATTCCCCATGAAACTCATGCTTCTCCTTTTTTTCCTAATTCTAACCCTAGTTTGTGTTGGATATTGATTGAAGGCTATGAATTAAATGTGATGTTATGTAATTCATGTTTGTATGATGATTCTACCCTAGGTTATGTATAATTTCTATGAAATTAGGGTTGAGTCTTTGAATGAAGCCTTGAAGGCTATGAAGGGAATATGTCAATTGCTTATATTGATGTTGATTATGTTATTACTTCATGAATTACCTTGTATTATGTATTGGTTATGAATTGCTTGGTAATTGAAGTATGCATGTCCCACGAAGGGCAAGAAGGTATGAAGGTTGGTTCTTCTTTGAAGTCAAGTATGAAAGGTGAATTACTTCGATTGTAATGATGCTATACCTAATGTGTTGTTGTGGTGTTGATGACCTAGTTTCCTCATCCTTAACCCTCTACACTTGAATTAGCTATGAAGTATGTATGTATGTTATGGTATGATTGCTATATGATTGAAAGGTAGTTCTCATGATTATAGTGTAATGTAAAGTGAAATGTTTACTCACTTGCTAAGTGTCTCTAAAAGTGAAAGGAATGTTACTTACTTATGAACACATATGAGCTATTATGGTAAGATGTCTACATAAGGGTCTATTAAAGGCTAATGTGAACTTGTGTGATGACTAAAGATGGTTTCAAAAAGGAATTTGATGTTTAGCACCGAAAGGGCATGTTAATGAGATGGGGGTCTCACGTTTAGTAAGTCCGACTCCCTACATGGGTTTCCTCACATTTAGAAAGTCCGGATTACCTACGGTATGTGTTGTCTCATGAGATGGAAACCCTCACGTTTTGTAAGTTAGGGTTTCTAGAAGCAATCTCCTTGACCGTTAACTATGTGTCCACATAGGACTCTAGCTTAGTGGATCCACCTAGATAGCTATGTACGAATGGTTACACATTTGGCAAGTGTTAACCCTCTCTTTTTTGTGTGGGAGTAGAACACCAGATTCCATGTAGCTCTCATGGT
>JAJOOR010008113.1:0-46920 GCA_036250505.1 Solanum acaule
GATTCTTTATCCGTGTGTTTCCTGCTTATATGTATCCGAGAAATCCTCTGTTGAACTGAAATTTGCCATGTTCATCTACATTCAGGAGATTAACGTACTAGAAGGTGAAATGGAAACGCTATTGGTGTCACTGATATTGGATAACCAGATACAAGGTCATATTGACCAAGTAAACAAATTGTTAGAGCATTGCGACAGGTTCATCCACTGTCTTTTTTTCTCCCCTTGAGTTCAAGTTCAATGCACATCACATCACACATAATGTAGTTACATATAAATCTCTATGATAATCATCGATCAATAACCTAGCAAAATAAACTTGCTTATCACACGTTAAACCATTGTTAGTGTATATAACTTAAACCGCGTGTTCCCCTTTTTCTTTCCTTCTCTAATATATTGCACTTTATTGGATATTTGCTATTTCAGGTCAAAGGGGATGAAGAAGTATACAGCCATTTGTCGCATGGAAATAAGTTCCCTCTCGAGTTGAGTGTTAGGATATGGGACTAGGGCTCACCCTCTCGGGCTGGAACTCATGTCGACCCACTTCTTAGGCCATCAGTCTAGCAGTCTTGGATTCGCGACCTCCCTCTCGGGCAATCCGAAAACACATGGGTTGCTTTGTATTTGCAATTACAAACCCATTAAATTAAACCACATGGGCGGTATGGCATTGCTTCGCAAAACTGTTTGGTGAAGCACCGACTGCTCCTTTCATCGCCTTTTTGATTCACTTCCTTCAGGGCTTCGCTTACTGGAACAAATGGCGGAGTGCTTCCCTTCGGCAATTCACCAAGAGTGATTGGCAAAGCTCAGGCTTCAGTTTTTATGTTCTTTCCAGCCTTTTTGTTCCATTTTGCACCTAAGTGTCCATGCTTCCGCTAAAACTTCAAATACCTGAAACTTAATAGTTTTCATCAAATATTGAGACAAAATAAGCATTTGAGGACACTATTTCTATTAAAATAAAGCCCTAAATGGGTCCAAATTGTGAACTCATCAGTTGTTGGTGAGCTCTAGGTTGATTAGGGGCTTTGCCGAGTTTTTACTATGCATATTTCATAGTGGTACAGTCATGGATTCCAGTAGAAGCTTTGTAGACATTGTAAAGTTATCATCTAAATTCATAGTTTCACTTGTCATATGTACCAGTTCAGCTAGTCAACATGTGTTGTATATGAAAATTTTCATTAGTAAATATATCTGCATAGTAGTAGTTTACTTTTCATCATAGGTGACTTGTAAAGCATGTGTTCATATGGTACTTGTCCGCCTCACCTAGGATTGGGGTGTGACATGTACAATCCATCTTTATCACAAATAGAATGGGAGAACCCCAAGGTGATATGACAGGTCTAATGAATCTCTTACCTAAGAGATCTTAAAGCTGAAAACTAAGCTTCTTAAAATCTACGGGGGCTATCTAATCCAGCAGAATAAAAATATGCTGAGTACCCAGCTTAAGCTCAAGAGGAAAATCAACATCACGATTTGGGTAGGCCAGGTAGGTCTGTAGAAAGTACATCTCCATAATAACGAACGACTGGAACTGACTCAACTAGAGGGACCTCTAAACTCACATCTCACAAAAATGATAGGTAAGATAAACAACAACTAGCCTCTGAGCCTAAATAAAAGAAATAAATACAACCGGTGTGTGATTATAAGAGGCCTTCCACACCATCAGGGGAATACAAGACATGACTAAGGTAACGAGCATAGAAAAGAAATATAAGACCACATGATAGGGGGATAAACAGTCCATGTCTAGAATCACATCAAAATCAAGCATATCAAGCAATTATAATTTCTTCAATCCTACAAAGCTAAGGAAAAACTAGAGAAAACTGTCTCTAGATGCTTAAAACTTAATAATAATTTCTTCTAAATATTGTTTGATACTAAACTAAATTTTCAAAAATGTATTTATAGTCGGCAAAAATGTGTTGCAAAGGGTCAATCGGCAAAGTAAGTCGGGCTTGCCGAATCACTCGGTGAGCCGCCTTTTTGTCTCTTTAATCGCCCTTTTGCCTTGGCATTCAGCATCCTCAAAGTTTGTAACTTTGGGCGATCTATCTTGGCTTCACTGAATCACTCAGCGATCCGCCGACTACTCCTTTTCATCGCCAACTTGGTTCTTTTGTTCAGGGCTTGACACACTGGAACTTTAGGCAATCTGATGAGCTACTCGGCAACACGCCGAGTGCTCTTGGCGATCCTCAGGCTCGCTCATCTTCATTTTATCAGCCTGTTTGTTCCATTTTGCATGGTAGTGTCCTTTCTTTGTTCCACAACCCATATTCCTGAAAATCAAGGATTTAACATCGGGTATTGGCACAAATTAAGAATTTAAAAACACTAAATCTATATAAAAAAATCCCTAAATGAGTCCAAATCTCGGACTCATCAATTTGTAAAGGGTTGGCTTCCAAGCTTTTGCGTTCCATGGTCTCTACTGTGTTTGCAAAGGGTCGACTTTGCTGACCTCCCTATTCCCAGGGAACCCTCCGTATTCGCAAAGGGAATCTTCCCGTGTAAATAAATATTTTATGCATTTTCTTTTCTATAGCTTAGTAATTTGTCGATTTTGGGAGCTATTGGTGTCGGAATTGAATGATTCTTATGTGAGAGCATCGAGAAAGTTCATGGGCATGTTCCAAATTTGATAGAACTTCCATTTCTCTTTGTAATTTCCACGAATTTCCTTTTTAACTATATTTAACCTAAATTAATTGTGGCTTTTTGGGTTGATCAAAGCTCAGATTGAACCAAATTTTGGGGGAAAATTCCTTTAGTAGGTTACGACCTCGTGACATAGTTGATTTTGTGGATCCTTGTGCGTTTCACATTTTTGCATTTTTGGGGGTTTCTTGTCAATATTGAATTCCTTGATTAATGTAAGTATCGTTGTGTTTGTTTTGGTGTTCCCTTGGCAATGTTGGTAGCCTGGCATCACTCTGAGGTTGTCCTTAAGGGAAAAACTCCTAAGTAGTGTTGTTGTGTTGTTTTGACTTTGAGGTACGCTACAACTTACTTTTCTTAGATTCGGCTTTTGGATTGAATGTATTTTGAATAGTATGGCATAATTGGGTTGGAATTTAGGATTAGTTTAGGCTTTTAATCCTTAGTCAACTTATTTCCATTGTTGAGCTATTTATAGTAGCTTTTAGCTGGAAAATCCTTTGTTTAGGTTGATCCTTGTATTTGTTTGGATAGTATGCCTAAAAATTGCTCTTATGTGGCATGAAACTTAGGTTGTCATGTGTTTTGATCGACTTGGAATAGTTTGAATTGATTATGTAATTTTTTGTGTTATGATCTTATTAATATTAATTTGTTGGGCTTGGGTCGTGAGCCAGAACTGATAAGAGTTCCATGCTTATATTCTTGTGGTTTGAGTACCCGTTTGTGTGTGCAATATTAGTTGATGTGATGATGACTGGATCGCATTTCTATGAGAGCATATTAATGGCGTATTGCTGGCATAATTGCATCTAATTTTGGAAAGAATGGAGGTCTTAGAGATATTTTGAGTACACTACTATTTCTACTGGGTTTTATCTCCTTGGGAGCGGGACTACTTATTTTACAATGGAAATTTGTTTGAGGAGAAATGTTCCATTTTTGCCTTTTAAGGCAATTATTGATAAGCTCAAGTGACACGTAGACTATATTCATGATTTTACTTTTGCATATGTTGATAATCTTCAGTGGCCCGCAATTTTAATTTCGGGTTTTACCATTCTGATTAGCTCTGGCGGGGCTCTATAGTTTTCTCGGGGGTCCATGGGATCACTGGCGAGACAAATATGGAACTTTTTGCATTTCATCATGCATTGGCCACATGTGCATTGCATCTCTTTGTGTTTTGATTGTCCTTGTGATTGATTGATTGGATAGATTAGTTGTTGTTCCTCTTTGCACTAGTTTTTGTTACTTTTAGCCATTATCAAACTGTTGTTAGCTTCATAGTTAGATATATATGATTTTCTAAGGTTGACCTATGATGCCTACTAAGCACCTAACATTTTGATACTCATTCTACACTTCTACATCTTTTTATGATACAACTACCAGTACGAGCCACCTCAGAGAGCGTTGGATCTCCCGCGGCCATCACAAACTTAGATTGTGGTGATCTCTTGCCGTTCAAAGACTTGTTTATTACCCTCTTTTGTATTGACTTGTATTTTGTATTTTACATTAGTTAGTTCTCTTTTATATATGGCCTTTGTGCACTTAGTTGATCTTGTATAGGTGATACTATGTCCGGGGATCGGTTCTTATGTCAGTGTTTCTTCTTGGTCACTTTTAAGACTCTCTTGTATATTTGGTATCGTATTACATATTTATGACATAAACCTTTCTCTCTTATTCTACTTCTACTTCTGCATATTATTATTGTTGTTATTTAATTATTCTTCCGCATCTTGTGTTGGGTTTAGGCTTGCCTACTCGGGGGATTATAGTAGGTGACATCATGGCTTGTTTTTGGGTTGTGACAATGCCCCATGCCTCAAAGCTTACGCCTCACCCCCATGCTACGTAAAACTCCCAACCTTATGCCGCTGCCCTTTAAAACACTACTCCTCATTGCACATAACAGATCTTGACGTAACTCCTACACGAGCACCTAACAAAGGCATACCGTCAAGTTTAGAATTTGTTGTTACGGTTGGTTAGTTCGCTGGATCCTAAAAACCTTGGAGCAGATCCTGATCAGAAGTCTATCCTCCTTTCCTAGTCTAAGAATAGTCCAAAGTACCTGGTAACCTACCAAACTAAGAGATACCCTTAAGCATCTCAAATACTCGGACCAGAGTGTCCTGAAATCGTAAAGTAGCTAAACCCAGAATGGTGCCTAAGTTTGCACCAACTCTTTTATTCAAATCTGGTCACCCTCTAACTCACACTCTACCTCAGGGGACTCTGCTCTAGCTGTGACATGAGGAGATTATTGTGCTCTCACCCTAGTAGGGGATGGCACCTCAACACGGCCCCTACCTCAACGTCATCCTCGCTCACATACAACGACACGAGCAATAGGCAGATTTGGTGGGATGGGCTTGTGTCATTACCCAAAAATGGGTGTTATGGCACATGTCTTATCCCATGTCTAAGACAAGTCAGCCTAAGCCAACTAAAGAGATAAATTCATAAATAAAATAGAATAACTGTCACGACCCGGGGGTACACCCTGGATGCAACACGGCGTACTCGACCCCGAAGGGGTTTAATACAAGCCTCATATCATTCTTGAACATAAGAACATAGGAAAATAGAGAAGAATTAAAAACTTTCATTACAATCGAAGACATTTTCATTAAAGCAAGTGGAAGACTTTCTAGACATTGTCTCAAACCATCTAATACTTTGAATACAACAATGGGACTTAGCCTATACAAAAGCTTCAACATAAACTAAAAGACATAAAAGGAACATAATGGGTTTTGTCCTCGAAATTATGAGGATTCACCAAGTCTTCATCTTCAACCACCTTAGAAACCTATTCCTCAAGCATAGAATACCAATATCTCCAAACCCTACACTTTGGTAAAAATGGAGAAGAAATATGGGTTAGCACATTAGATGTATTAACTATGGAAGCCATGCAAAAACAATGCTTAAACAAACATTTTCGTTGATAGTCATGATATATGCCATTTTGATAAAACCTTCATGAACATAAACATAAACATAAGAGGCATAATATTCAACCACAACCAACATTCAAGTCATACTTTCACATTTGAACATAATCAACATAAAACCATTACCTTCACATTAGCGTTCACCTCAAGCAACCCTCAAGCTTTACCTTGTGTAATTTATGGGTAGCGTCACATACCACCACCCACACTAAGGTACCACCTTAAGGTCACCAAAAGTGAACTTACCATTCATCCTTTCCACCTTTTCACAATAAAGCATATAAGAGACATAAACATTTCATAAGTCACATCATCACATTAAAACCAACATCTAACATAACTCCAAGTCATACTTGTGCAATGTGCAAGTAGCATCCTATACTACTACTCACTAAGTACTCTTTTGAATTCACCATAGACAAGGCACATTCATACTCAACAAGTCACAACAAGGGAAGTAACTCATAATACAATCCATGTATAGCATGCATCTTCACATTAAACATATAAGCATTTAAGTCACCCATTCTTCATTAGCTTCATTAAGAACACCTTCATTCATTAGACATTAAGCCAACATTCTTATTAACATCATCATAAGAGCCCATTCATTTCATTTAACATTACAAAGGAACACACCATGACTCCTCTCAAAGCCTACGTGTGTAATGCATAGATGGCGTCCCATACCACCACCCACACTAAGTAGTGCATCATTGAGAAGCCATAGTTTCATTTACATTGTTTGTGGGGATAAGCCTTAACCAACATAGACCAAGAGAGCTTTACATAGAATCCCGGTGTCACCCTCACAGGATAAAGAGATTCCTACTTGCCTAAGGTAGGACCATTGTTCTTTAGCTTAAGTGGATCCACTAGCTAGACCTATGTGGGCACATAGTTATGGGATAGGGAGATTGCTACTAGATACCTCGCCTCAACTCATGGATGAACATCCATCTCAAGAGATTGCTACTAAGTACCCCGCCTCAACTCACGGATGAGGACCCATCTGAAATCATATCCTCTCGGTGCTTAGCATTATTCCCCATGGAGTACATTTCATTTATTACATTAATTCATCATGGGGTAAATGATTGCTACTAGATACCCCGCCTCAACTCTCGGATGGGTATCCATCCCAACCCAACATTTATTCGTTCATTTGAAAGCTCATATATTCAAAGATGAGAATAGCCTTTCACCTAGGAATCCCATATTGTGAGAAAATCCTTTCACAACATGTCTTTTCATTCATTAGAGTACAATTGAGAATAACCTTTCAATAGACTCAACATCAATAACATTATCATTGAACTTCATTCATTCTTCATTCATAGTGTGTGTGTGAGAATATCCTTTCACATAGCATCATCATTCATACAATAGCCTTCTAATCATGATCATTATACATTCATTTAACTCACACACACACACATACTTCACATCATAATCATACATAGTAGTTAAACACCTCCACCTTTCAAGTGGATCAATAGCTCAAGCACAATTCTACTTCAACATGCAATTTAGTCATAATTTTCCCTTTCAAGGCCATGCTCACAAATAATCAACTCACCAACAATTAATGAAGTCATACTTAATGATACAATTCAATAACCCAAGCAATGTAGAAAAATTCCATTCATAAGCCTTCATATTCATCAAACCCAATTCATAAAGATACAATTTACGAATTGAGAGAAATCATGGGTTCATGGAGTATTTTCATCATAAATAATCAATTAAACACCAATACAATCATAATTTATCATTAGAAACCATTTGAAAACATTTGATGAAACAACCCATGAGATTGAGTAAAACCCTAGGTTTTTGATAACTTGAAATCACCTTGAAATTGGCTCCTTGAATGGAAAGTTAAACTAGGATAAAGACTACCATACCTTTACTAAGAATCCCCAAGCAATTTGAGGAAGAAATACCTTGAAATCACCAAACCCTAGCTTCAATGTCTCCCTTCTTCTTCTCCTCTAATGGAGGATTTCTAGTGAGAGAAATATTTGAGTGGAGATGGGTTTTCTTTTAATTCTATTTGGTGTGACTAAATGGAAGGGATTAAGTCTAAAAGAGGTTATATAGTTTCTAGGAAAGGAATAGAATGATGAGGACTCAACTTAGGAAAAGGACTAAGGACCTTTAAAGTTGGAACTTAAAATTTCCCCTCCTTCACGACTTACATCGCCCATTTGCCCCTCTTGGCTCGCCAAGGGCACTAGTAGACTCGCCAAGTGCACCCTTGGCTCACCCAGTTTTCCAGTGAGCTCCCAAATTGGGCAGTCCACTAGGCGATCTAGAGGGGAAAAGGGAGACACGCCAAACTGGTTGGAGAGCTAGGAGTTAGCTCGCCCTTTGGTCCAACACCTTGGCCAATGGGGCAGTCCACTTGGCGACCACAAGAGCCCAAGGGCGACTCGCCCTACCCTTTGGGCGATCAAGTACACCCATCGCCAAACAACCCCTCAAAGAACAAGGTTTCTTTCGCTCAAACTTGCTAGTCTAGGCCCTTACTTGCACCGAAGGCTTCTTCCTTACTCAATTAAGTCTAAACCAACCTAGACATCAACTTAAAGTCACACTAACTCACATGATGACGCTCTAGTTTAACCTATCAATTTCTGAGTCATTATAATAATGGACTACTATAACATTAACATTGCGGATAAATATAGCATAACTCATTCCACCCCCAAATTTTTGTGACACATGTACAAGCCTGTAAGTTTTACATTAGATCCAAAAGAAATACAAGTATGTATGCATTTTTTGTCTAGAACAGATTAAAAATATAATGAGAAGTAAGAGGTGTCTGCCAAGATGAAAAGTCGCTACCTCACAAACTCCCAACAGTAAGACTCGGACGAAGAGGAAACGAACCGATCAAGAACATTCGGGTTCCTAACCTACATGAGTATAGAATTAAGTAATTACTAAAAAAAACAATGGTACTCAGCGATTCTAGAAGTCCCGAGAGTTGAGTTGATGGATGCTAGTTGTTGTAACCCTAGCAAGGTTATCTCTTTCATTAGAGCTCAGAGATTGGCTTCCATTCAGGATACTAGTGTTGAGCCACATCCCATGGATTGTGTGCTTATGGTTCGAGAGTTTTCATATGTGTTTCCTACAAACTTTCTTGGTGTTCCTCTGGATAAGGATATTGGCTTTAACATTAAATTAGATCTGGGCACCAAGCCCGTCTCTATTCTTCCTTATCGTATGCTCCATTAGAGTTGAAGGAATTGAAGGATCAGTTTGAGGATTTGTTGAGTAAGGGGTTTATTCTCTATAATGTTTCTCCTGAGGGTGCTGTTATGTTGTTTGTGAGGAAGAAGGATGGATCCACGAGGATGTGTATTGACTATTGATAATTGAACAAAGTGATATTGAATAACAAGTATCCTCTTTCTCGTATTGATTATTTGTTTGATTAACTTCAAGATGCATCTTTGTTTTCTAAGATTGATTTGAGGTCCGGTTATCATCAGCTGAAGATTAGGGCATCGAAAGTCCCTAAGACAACTTTTAGAACTCGTTATGGGCACTATGAGTTTCTTGTGATGTCTTTAGATTTGAATAACGCCCTTGTGGTGTTCATGAAGTTTATTAATGCGCTTTCCAACCTTATTTTGGCTCCTTTGTGACAGTATTCATTGACGATATCTTGGTGTACTCCAAGACTTTAGAGGATCACGACTAGCATTTAAGGATTGTACTCAAGAGATTGAGGGAAGAAAAGCTGTTGAATTTTGGGACACATGGTGTATAAAGAGGACTTTCAAGTAGATTCAATAAAGATTGAGGCAGTGAGGGGTTGGACCATACCTATATCGGTTACTGAGATCTATAGTTTTGTGGGACTTGCGGGCTATTTTTGATGATTTGTGTAGAGCTTCTCCACTATTGCATCTCCTTTGACTATAATGACTCGTTAGAGTGTGCAATTCCAGTGTCTTGATGAGTGCGAGCAGAGTTTTCGAAAGCTCAAGGCCTTATTGTCGTCAGCTTTTATTTTTACTTTACCCGTGAGGGTATGGACTTCATTGATTATTGTAATGCTTTTGGAGTCGAGTTAGGTTGTTTTCTAATGCAGAAGGGTAAGGTAATTGCCTATGCATCCAAGAAACTAAAAACCCATGAGTGGAACTACCCTACCCATGATTTGGAGTTGGCAGTTGTTGTGTTTGTGCTTAAGCTATGGTGACATTACATGTATGGAGTTCACTGCGATGAGATGAATAAAATAAATCAAGTTTGGTAGATGAGTGAGGACTATGGATCACTTCCACATTTGAGAGCACTCAGGGAACAAGTGGAAAAGAACAAAGAATATGCTAAAAGCATTGCTTGGTTGACTACTCAAGTTGAAATAATAGATGAGTATGTTCAAAAGAACAGAGTTAACTCCGCAAATATGGTGTCACGATATGTATATGATGAGGAGACGTACACAAGAGGTCGAAGATCAGAGGGTTTCCGACAAAGTCATCGTAAGCTTGCTTGAAATCAAGGTTGGACACATGCTTTTGATGAGAGATGTTGTAGAGGAAAAGGTGAAGGTATTGAATATGAACATTATCATGGATTGATAAAGACACACTCGAGTGATTTACTAGCCAAAACTCTAAACAAAATGGAGAGTTTGAACATAGTCCTACAAGATATGAAGAGTAACGTCTCAGCCTTATCAACTAATGTGGTTTCACATGCATTTTCCATCAAAGCACTTGAAGAAAACATAAGGCAGCATACCACTCTTGCATATGCTTATTCCAATGAGTGTAAACCATCTAATGGAAATGGGGATCAAAGAAATTCATTCCATGTTCCAGCCATTGTGACTAGAAGTGGAAAAGAATTGCAAGAAATTGTAAGGCCAGATGAAGCAAAGAATCAAAGGGTGATTGTCGATATTGAATTACCCAAGACAATTAATCAAGAGCAAAATCAAGAAGTAAGAAGTGCTCCGAAGACAAATGTGCCTAAAAGTGGTGTTGAGAATGCATCTGCATTACCTCCAATCAAGATCACACCTCCATTTCCGCAAAGGTTGAGGAAAAAAATTACAATTCAAAATTCCAAAAGATTGTGGAAATAGTAAAAGATTAGAAAGTGAGTATTCCATTGGTGGATGCCTTGAATGAAATGTCGGTTTATGCTAAATACATGAAGTAGTTTGTGACAAAGAAGAGAGTGATTGATTTTGCAACTATTGTGCTACCGCAAACATGTGGTGCGGTAACAATAAAGAATGATGTCCTCAAGAGAGATAACCCAGGAGCTTTTACATTCCCATGTACTATTGGTAAGTGCACATTTGCAAAAGCTTTATGGGATCTTCGTACAAGCATAAATTTTATGTCATTGATTATAGTTGAGAAGCTTGATCTTGATAGACCAAAACCAACAAACATGAGGCTTTTAATGGCTTTGTAAAGAAACCGGTGGGGGTGGTGTATGATGTTCTAGTAAAAGTTGACAAATTCATGTTCCCCATTCATATTGTTGTGCTTGATTGTGAAATTGATGTTGAGATGCATGTTATTCATGATTGACTAATTTTGTCCACAGGCAAGGCCTTGGTTGATGTGGAAGGAGGTGACTTAAAATTTGGTGTCAATGAGGAAGTAGTTAGCTTCAACATCCATAAGTCAATGAAATACCCCAAGTATATTCATGAGGTGTCTCATTTAGATCAAATTTATAGGGTCGTTGCAAGTATTGTAGGTGCAACCTCTTGTAGAGAGCCTTTGGCTCAAGTGCTACTTGATTATGATCAAGAGGAAATTAACAACTATGAGTAGGTTGCAGCTGCTCTTGTAGGAATGGTATAATAATTCTTTCCATTCTAAACTTGATATCTATTTATCTTGTCGGGACGCACCACCGGCAAACCATCCATCATTGAACCACTAAAATTAGAATTGAAGGAACTTCCACCTCATATCAAATATGTTTTCTTGGGGGGCTGATAACACTCTTTCGGTGATTATTGTAGGGAGATCTAAAACAATGGAATGTGGAGTTGTTAGTTATAGTATTGAAGAGGAATATTAAAGCTTTGGGGTGGTATAATACCGGCATAGTGGGTGTTTCACTGGGCGTATGCACTCACAAGATAAATTTGGCGAAAGATTGCAAACCAAGTATATTAAGCATGAAAGAAGATCAAGTCTTCTGATGTAAGAAGTAATGAAGAAAGAAATCATAAAATGGTTGGATGCAGGAGTCATCTTTCCAATTGCAGATAGTCAATGGGTGAGTCTGGTACAATATGTTTCGAAAAAGGGTTGTATTACTGTGATTCCAAATGACAAGGCCGAGTTAGTGGCCACCAGACCCGTCACCGGGTGGTGTGTGCGCATAGAATACCAAAATCTCAACTCATGGACCAAAAAAGATCATTTCTCCATGCCTTTTATTGATCAGATGTTTGATATAGGCTTGTCGAAAAAGGATGGTATCGCTTTCTTCATGGATATTCTGGGTACAACTAGATCTCTATTGCACTAGAGGATCAAGAAAAGAAAACATTTACATGTCCCTTTGGTACTTTCGCATTCAAGTGAATGCCTTCAAAGCTATGCATTGCTCCAGCACCTTTTAACATTGTATGTTATCGATCTTTGCAGTTATGGTAGAATACTCTATGGAGGTATTCATAGATGATTTCTCTCTCGTGGGGGATTCTTTTGAGGAATGTTTAAAGCATTTTTAAATGGTGTTGAAAAGGTGTTTGGATTTGAATTTTGTTCTCAACTAGGAGTAGTTCCACTTTATGGTGAAAGAGGGAATTGTGTTTGGGCACAAAATTTTTGAGAAAGCTAATAAAGTTGATCAAGCTAAAATTCAAGTGATTGAAAAGTTACTGCCCCAATTTCGGTGAAAGAAGTGAGGAGTTTTTTTTGGGTATGATGGGTTCTATAGACGGTTTATTAAAGATTTATCCAAGATCTCTATTCCTTTGTGTAGAGTTCTTGAGAAAGAGATCACATTTGTTTTTGATGAATCTTGGATGGTGGCTTTCAAAACACTCAAGGAGAATCATGTTTCAGCTCTAATAATAATTTCTCCCGATCGGAATCTCCCTTTTGGAATTATGTAAAATGCTAGTGGATTGGCTCTAGGAGCTGTTCTTCGGCAACATAAAAACAAGTTTTGTCATCCTATTTACTATGTTAGCAAAATGTTGAATTATGCGCAAAAGCATTACACCGTAACGGAACAAGAGTTTTTGGTTGTAGTATATGGGTTTTAGTAGTTTCGAGCATATTTATTTGGTACCAAAGTGGTGGTTCATATGGACCACGCAACATTAAGGTATCTTATGGCATAGAAAGAGGCCAAGCCTAGGCTTATCTGTTAGGTATTACTCCTTCAAGAATTTGACTTCGAGGTGAAAGATACAAAGGGGTATTAGAACCAAGTAGCCAATCTCTCAATGGAATTAGAACACAAGGCTTTATGGGCATTGAAGAAGATAAACATGAATTGGGATGTAGCCTCTAGAGACCATTTTCACCAAATCCTTGAGCTAGATATGTTTCATTTACAAGTCTATGAAAGTTCAGCACTATATAAGGAAAAATTTAAATGGTGGCATGATTTTAAGATACTATGTCCCTGCGAGTTTGGGGAGGGTGAGTTAGTCCTATTATTCAATTCACGATTAAAACTCTCATTACGAAAACTCAAGTCCAAATGGATTGGTCTGCACACTATCAGAAAGTTTTATGGAAATGGAGCGATTGAAATTGAAGATGCTAATGTGGTGTGAATCACAGTTAATGATCAGAGATTGAAAGCATACTTTAAAGAAAGTCAGGATGTGCGGGTTGTTGAAGTAGTGTATTTGGATGATGTTTAAAAAAGACGTCCACGTCGCACCGCGATGTTTATTTAGGCGCTTCTTAGGAGGCAACCCAAGTGTTAGTTGTTTTCAATAACATTGGTGTTCACATGTTCAAAACATTGGACAATAGGGGATGAAATAAGACACTCGGCGATTCGCCAAACACCGTAGGTGAATCTCTAACGAGCCCACCTTTTTGGAGGCTTAATTGTAGGTGCTTATAGTCTTTCTAATCAGTAATGCGCCGACATCATTGGGTGAACCTGATGTAGTCCGCCTAATCACGCACGAAAAAATGGATAGAAAATTGGTAATTTTGGTGGTGCTCATACACGAATGGTGATCCCTTTGGCCTATCGTTCTGTAGCCCGCCGAAGTGAGCGAAATATTGTCCTTATTTACAACCATACTAGGCGATATAGTTTTACTTGGCAACTTGCCGATCCCAATTGGCAACCATTACCAATGCTAACTCGGGGAGTATTTCTACCTTTGTCCCTTTATTTCAATTGCCATGCTTTGAGGACACTGCATACTATTTTTGGAGGGGTGAGTGCCTTCATGTTAATATTCCCCTTTTTCTTGTATTCATTATTTATGTTAGAGTATTCTTCTGGGAATTGTGTTTCTTTCCTTCTATGGAGTTCTCCCTTAAAGTTGCAATGTTGTAACCCCTATGAGTTCAAATCGTGAAGTACTTGAAGTTTTCATCGACAACAATTTGGGAATCGATTTTTTTTAATATCGGTGTCTTGGATAATACTCATGATGAGCATAATGCATAGTGTTGGTGTTGCGAGAAAGAAATCAATGTGGTTACACCTTTAAACGATTTCTTTGATTTTTTTGTTGACTAGCTACATTTTGATGTAAATCTTGCAATGAACATCGCACGTACGCTTTTGATCTTTTCGGGATGTGCTAAATGAGTGTTTATTGAAGTGCCATGTGTGGGAGGTTTTACTTGAAAGCATGCATGTGGAGTCCTATAATTTTCTTTGTTAGTCCAATTGTGTGAATCTTGGTGAATATGGGACATGATCTTGAGTGAAAATTCAATGATAGGACCAAATCGTACATAAAGCCTTTTGTGACTGCCTTGTGAGGGTCTGAACCCATTTGGCACCAACTGAGCCCAAATTATTTGATGATAACCAAAAGAAGCCTCTTGAGAAAATTATCCCTACCTTATTACCAAAAATCCTTTTTGAAGAATTTTGATGTTTGAATAGCCAAATTAAGCCAAAATTCTAAGTTGGAGGTGTGGAAAGGAAGGACAAATGAAAACAGTGACGGGCAAAAGGAAGAAGAAATGAGACTCAAATCTAAAAGTTTTTCAAAAAAAAGGAACCCCTCCTTATATTAAAAAAATATGCTTGTTGTATCATCATTGTGATGGAGATAGCTTGGAAAACATGAAATGAAAAAGAGAAATAAAGGAAATAAAAGGGGAATTCCAAATAAATTGAGTGACAAGTTAAGATTTGAGTTCTCAAAAAAAATAATTGAACATTAGAAGAGGTGATGATGATTTCAACAATGCTTTGAAAAGGTATAAGTCACCAATCCAAATTGACCATTCCTTAGCTCTCAACCCCATTACAAGCCAAAAATACCCTTGCGATCTTACATGAACTAGGTTATATGATAATTGGAAAATATAGGCAAACCTATGGGACAAAGCTTGCATGTGTTTCTCTTCTGAGAAAGTGAGAGTTGCATTGATTCCTATTACCTTTGTTGATTTTCATTGTGAGAGAATGGAATCGTTCATGATGTGAGGGCACTTGAATGCATTTGTTGAAACATGCTCTTGCATTAGACAAGACCCTAAAGTGAGCTTGAGCCTGTGTTGAGACTAGCTAGGCATCATTTGATGCGTTTTTGTCATGATTTAGGGTTACATGCTATTGAGAGTAGTTTTGCCATGGATCTTGCATGTTAGCTCTCATCGAGTACTATTGTAGACACCCTTATTAAGCTTATCATGTTCTTGATTTACTTGAGTACAAGCAAAAGTTTAAGTTGGGGGTGTTGATGAGTGGTGGATTTACACTCATTTAAGGTCCATTTAGATCAATATTTAGTGTCCTCAATGCCTAAATTTATCCTTTTCTAATCAAATATTTATGATTTGAAGCTATGATGGCAATTTTACAAGGCAAGGACTGATGTTTGAAAGAATGACCAAAAATACAAAAAGAAGTGCAAAGTGAACGTTGTTGATCGCCTAACATGAAAGGCGGATCGCCAAAGTAATCTAAGAACACCCAAAATGACAGAACACTAAGTCAACCCCCAAGGTCAATCGGCAAAGATAGGCAAAAAAGGTGATCCGCCGAATAACATAAGGCGAGGTAAGTCAGTATCGCTGAAGTTGATAGTGTTGGGAAATAAAATGATGGCTCAAATAATGATATGAAGAGGAAATCGGTGATTCACCGAACTGGAAAGAGAAAGCACAGACGGGATCGCCTACTGAGACCCAAATACCTTAAGCTTGAAACAAGAGAGAGGAGAACCTGAGGAGAATAGGCGATTAACCGAATGGATTTGGCGAACTGATCTAATGTCGCCGAAAGGGACATGGAACTTACTTTTGGGAAAAAAATTGGGAAAATATAAATAGCACAGAGGAGAGAGAAAGAGTGGGAAGAAAATACAGACAGAGAAACAACTACCATTAAATAAGATCACTTTGAACCTATAAAATTTCAATTTTGTAAACTTGAATTTGAAAAAATGAAGTTAAATCAAAAGTGGGTTTACTCTTCATTGCTTGATTTTCAAGTTACCCATGGTTGCTTTCATGGAAGTTATACTTTCTTTACATTTTGTGATGGGTGCCTAAAGCCCCAATCTCTTGGGGTTTGATTATGGGGTTGGGTGTTGATTTAATCTAGTGGGTTCATTGAACAACTTTGTTTCATGACTAGCAATCACATATTTGACTTATTACCGACTACTTAATTTACGAATTGAGGTGGCCAACTTAATTCTACTTTTGATCTTTTGATGGTTCTCAAAAGAGACCAATATGAGTGGGTAATTTGTTCAATATTTGTAGTTTAGGGTACTTGATTTAAGGTCTAAATTCTTATGTTGTTTTAAAATGAAATTAGATGAAATTGAAAGGAGATTCTATGCAACGATGCCTTGAGATCAAAAAAAGATTAACGTCAATTATGATGACCTAGCTTATTTATGATTAATTAGTTACAACTAGAAATTCTATAATTCCTCTAATTTTAATAAACATTTGATCCCTACACCCCCTGAGTTAGTTAATTTTGTGGATTGTTGACTATTTCATTATTGATATCTTGGTGATTGAAGCACTGTCATTACTGTTGGTGGACTTCTCCAACAAATTGTTAACTCAACTTCATTTTAATTAATTGCATTTTAATTCTCTAATTAAATTCTTAACTTCATACCATTCCCCATGGGATTTGACTCTGACTCTTAGTTGGGTGATTTTATTTACAGCGACCGCTCATCCCTTTAACTTGTTTTGAGGAGTTATTTGAGCGTTATCACACACACAACAAACATGAGTTTCCCGCCAACATTACAAACTACCTATATGCTTTTCTACCCACGGGTACTCTGATTTCCCCAGGAATTGCTAAGTATTGCACTAACTGACGATTTGTCCTTAAGAAAGTAGTCACCCTATCTATCATTGGGCAAAATCATGCAATTTTGTCAACACTGGATTACTCAGACTGCACCCACACTAAATTAGACTTACACCTAGCGAATTCATGAGTTTAATTACACAATTTAACCTACACAAACATGATTCGCAATTTGACAGGCATACACAATCACAATCTCAGGGAACATTTCAAATCATACACTACGATACTAACCATAGAAATTAAGCACACAATAATAGTTAAGGGGTTCAAGCCCACACCCTATATGAAAATTAAACTTAAAAATCTCAACGAGGGTTTGAAAACCAACCTTAATGTTGCAGAAATTGAGAAAAATGAGGGATCAGGGTTTGGTTGACAAGAAATCCAAGAAAATTCACATCCGAACTTTGTAGACAGTCACAAAGAGCTCACAAAAACTCAAAATATGCAAAGCAAGAGAAAGGGATCGAACATACTCTAAACTATCAAAGGTTTTGATTTTTGAATTTGAAAGAACCCTTGGACTTTTTATACGAGGCTCGTTCGGCGCCCCATTACAAGCCTATCACACCCGAATTTTCTACACACTCACCAAGAGCTTACAAACACTCAAAATATACAAAGCAATAGAAATGGATTGAATATGCTATAAAATATCGAAGGTTTTGATTTTTGAATTTGAAAATACCCTTGGCCTTTTTATACCAGGCTCGTGGTCCCCACCACGGCTCGTGAAGGTGGCTCGTGACACCTGGGCGTGGTCACTTAGTGAAGGTTAGTTTAGTCTTTTCCTGTTTTAGTCCAATTAAAGTGAGGTTGTTTTGGGTATTTTTAGGGTACTATATAAGTTATTTTAAGTCAAAATTCACCCAAACCAAGTCATTATACTCAAACACCCAAATTAAACTAAAACTTCATATTCCTCACAATATTTCTCTCTCTAAAACTCAAAGAAACAGAAAGGTGGAATTGGAGCTAGGGTTTGGAGAATTCAAGGTTTCTTCCTCAAATTTCTTGGAGATTCTTAATAAAGGTATGGTGGATTTTCATCTATGAGTAGCTTTCACCCATAGAGTCCCTTCAGAACTTAATTATAAGCTTCCAATTTCCAAAAAAAAAAAACTAGGGTTTCAATCTAAGTCATAGGTTCTCTTTCAAAACATTTTCAATTGTTGATTTATGGTATGGTATGGTTGAATTGATGATTAATTGTTGATTTATGATGAAATCCCCCCAAGAACCCATGAATACCCCATATTACAAAATTGTGAATTTATGATGTGGGTTGATTAATTATAGAAGCATGTCAATTGATTATGTTCACATTGATTGAGTTATTGAATCATTATATTCCCCCTATCTGATGTAGTAATTCTAGATTTTTGGGTTGAGTTTGATTCATAGCCTTGAAGGGCAAATTATGAGGGTTTGTACATGTTGATAAGGATTGTGTATGACCTTATGATTCACTTAGAAAGTGAAGATCCTACGAATCTTTTTTTAAAAAGTTTTTTTTACCCTCCCTAGGAGCTCTCACCCCTTTTTACTCCCTTGGTGATGCGAACTCGCAACCTTTGGGTTGGAAGTGAGGGATGCTTACCATCCGAGCAACTCCTTCTCGTCAAACCTCATGGGGAGGAACATACATATCCTTCTGCCCCTTTCTTTCCTTCCAAGTGGCATTGCGATCATGAAAATCTTGGCCATGGTCTCTCTTGCCCTTATCTCTATTCCAACCTTGATTTCCACCCAGTCTTGGGTAGTTTGCATGATAACCTCGTCATTGGTTGGCTAGGAAGTTAACTTCTTCATTGTACAGTGCTTCTAATTGTGCCTCATCGGGGTTTACTCCAACAACACCCACAACATTAAAACTCTTTGTAACAAAACCCATGACATTATTAGCCAAGATATCCAGCTGAGTCATCATCTTTGCCATGTTTTGGTCTCTCTCTTGACCTTTTTCGATTTGCTCTTTTGTCATTCTAAAATTTATAGGAGACTCTTGGTTTTCACGAGTGTATCATGCCCTGTTGATCTTGGTCATACAATCAAGAAGTTGAGATGCTACTTCATAGGGTTGTTGCATTATACCACCTGGAATGAGTTTATCAGCAACTCCTTTGTTCACCGAATCAAGGCTCCTATATATAGAAGTATTGTAGCAGCACATTATTTGGAAGTCCATGAGTTGGGCAGTGCAGCAGCAACTTCTTAAACCTCAGCCACGTCACATGTATGGGATCACCTTCCAAGCGTTTGAATCCTTGGATGTTATCCCTAAGAGTCATCATCTTCGATGGGGGAAAGAAACGCACTTAGAATGTTGTAGTAAGCAGGTCCCAAGAAGTAATGAAATCTCATGGCAACTCAACCAACCACTTACTAGCCTCACCCATTAGAGAAAATGGGAACAGCCTGAGATGGATTGAGTCTTGTGCTATACTCTTGAATGAGAATGGACCACGAACATCAAAAATGTTTTGAATATGCTCATGGGGATCCTCATGAGCCAGTCCCCAAACAAACCCTTCACCTGCAGGAGCTAAAGCATTGTGCTAGTGATGGGAAAAACAGTGTTTCCTTTAGTGGGAGGTAGACGTATTGCCCCCACACAACCCAATGGAATTGGGTCATTGATGTTAGGGTCATTTCCATAGTTGAGGTTTCCAATATCATCTTGGTGGCCCACTTGGCTACCATTACTTCCGTTAATGCTCATCTCCTCCTATGTTTAACACAAGAAACACAAAAACCAAAACAAAAACAAGTAGATTCAACTATAACTAAAAAGATCACAATTCAACTTCATTAAAAAGAATTTTAAACAACACCACTTCCCAGCAGCGGTGCCATTTTGATTAACGTTTCAAACACACCTCATCCAATTCTAGGTGCAAATGATCTTTAGTCTATATAAAACCCAATAATTGAGTTGGGGTCGAATCCCACAGGGAGCGGTACATGTTCAAATTAAATTAGGAAGTGCAAACGTGGTCTAATCATCCATAGGAATAGAAATTATCGAAAAAGAAATTAATCAAATTAAAAGGGGTGACACTAATGTCAGATGGGGATTTTGGTTTGCAATTATCAACTACAACGCAGTCACAAACAATTTGAAGTAACAATAAAGAGAGGAATTCTCTGGATATTATCGATTAAAGGCAAATTTTGATATATGGGTAATTGAAACTACTAGTAAGTAACTAAAAATTAGTGAGTAGGGTAGACTATAAGGGAGATAACTTTCTCACAGACAACTATCCCGAATCAGGTGATTTCATTCGACCATCAACAAGCATAACAATGAAGAACAACCCACACCTTAATTCATCCACTGTCTCAAGCTACATGGGTAGGATTGGGTTTAGGATTCACTCTCTTGAGCTGAACCCAGCTCAACCCAATACCTACAAATCATTACCCAATAATCTTAGTTCCAAAACCCCTCTCTCTCACAATCCAAGAACGCAAAATTAGAACTGCATTTGCAACTACAATTCATAAATTGAACCATAATTACTGATTTAACCCACCTCAAATTATCATTTAAACTAGCAAATAAAAATACCCATACACTAATTCAACCCATAATGACATGATCACACCCCAAGAATTGGGGTTTTAGCCAAACATCATAAAAGAGTAAAAATATTATTACCAAATCAATTAGCCATCAACTAGGTAAGAGAAATTTAGTCTTTACAATACTTCAATTGGTAGAAAATTCGAAACCCACTTCTAAAATCTCCAAATTGAATCTCCAAAATTCTTCAAGTCTACTGAGAAACTCTCAAAAATTCAAGAGAAAAGTCTTTTGAACTAATTCAGTCTAAGTTAGCTTATCAAAATAATTGTTCAAAATCTAATTTATAGTCGCCAAAAATAAGACACAAAGGGTTGTTTGGCGAAGTAAGTCGGGTTCGCCGAACCACTCGGCGAACCGCCCATTGATCTCTTCCATCACCTTTTTGCCTTGGCACTCAGCATCCTTAAGTTTTGTAACTTTGAGCGATCTCTCTTTGCATTATAGAACTGCTCGGTGATTCACCGACTGCCCAATTTTGTCGCCGACTTGATTTCTTCCCTCAAGGCTGGTACACTGGAACTTTAGGTGGTCAAACTAGCCACTCAGTGCATCGCTAAGTGCTCTTGGCAATCACCAGGTTGCCTTTCTTCATTTTTTCAGTTTGTTTTGTTCCTTTTTGCCTGTTAGTGTCCTTATATTGTTCCTCAATCCCTATACCTGAAAATCAAGGATTTAACATAAGTTTATGGCACAAATTAAGCATTTGAGGACACTAAATCTATATAATCAAAGCCCGAAATGAGTCCAAATCTTGTACTCATCAACACCTCCAACTTAAACTTTTGTTTGTCCTCAAGTAAAACTCAAGATCAGCAATTCAAAAAGGATGTCTCAAATACTGCTGCATAAGACTCAACATGAATGCACACAAAGAGGCTCAACTTACTCATGCAATGATCAATTATGCACTCAAAGATTCAAATTGTGACTCATCATTATCAAGGATGCTCAAGTTCACAATACTTGCTTCAAATGCAAGTTCAAGCTCAACAAAGGTACTCAAGTTCCCTCACAACAAAGATGATTCCCTATTCACACAAAGTTCTTCAACAATTTGTAGTTCCGAAATCACATACGACTCTCACACTCACAAAGATGAATACATGCATGACTTCACCCATAGGTTTGTTCTTATTTTCCAATAAACATTCATTTCAGCTCACTCAAGATTACAGAGGTCTTTTCAAGGCTTGTAACGGGGCTGAGTGTAAAGGTATGGTGATTTAGGCTTAGTGGCTTCTACCTTCATGAGTGTGGTCTGAACATCACTTTCTTTCTTTTCTTTAAAATTTTGATTATGCTCATAATCCACTCCATTATTCAACTTCAAATGAATTATCGGATAGCCCATTTCTTTTGCAACTTCCACTACTTTAATTCACAATTTTTTCGTTCTTTTTATTTCGCTTTCTTCTTTTCCTTCTTTTTTTTTACATGGAGGGTTCCATTTTTTTTTAAACCATTGTTCAAAGGGGGATTTCTCACACTTATATATTTTCCTTCTCTTTTCACCACACCCCCAACCTAGGCTTTTGGCCTAAGTTGGCTATTCAGACAAACGACGCTTCATGGAAGTTATGGGTGAGCGGATAAACAACGATCACAATTGTTCAAGTTTTTTCCAAGAAAATGATAAGGCTCAAGAGGATTCAAGCAAGGTTCACACATCTCACAAGAGTGTCCACAAAAGAGGTATATTGTCAAATTGTTTCACTCTTCAAAAATGTTGCCTAAGATCATTACAAGTGCTTGCATCACATAGTCAATCAGACCAACAGGGCAAATTATAGGTGTCATCACACACAATGTTCAAAGTAAACTCATCACACACGACATTTGCACCAATATCAAACAAGACTCCACACTTTATAGCTAGTGTGCAATGTTCATCACAAGAGACTCATTCAATAACCGACTAGTCACAATGAGATGCTAACAGTTCACACATTGTCTATGCAACTTCATTGGCCTCATCGTAGCCACACATTCATTTCGTTCAATTAAGAGCACTATTCAAGTCATCGATATTGATCACAACCGATACTCAAATTCGTACAAAAACCACAACAAACACACATAATAGAGGTGGCAAGATTTTTTAAAATTAGGTTAAAAAGCATTTCCATTCAAAACAAGGGACCACAAGCTCAAACATCCGTAAGATTAAGATCCAAACACATATATATAGATCATAAAACACAATATTCTCAAACAAAACATAATCACAGGAGGTAGGTATGGAAATACCTCACCCTACCCACAAAAGAAAAGCTGGTGGCCTCAAATGCAACTAAAACAAAGATGATCAATAAAATAACAAAGAGGGAGGTAAAAATAATCATGTCTACTCAGTCACTCCGTATATTGGGGCATCAGTGCTCAGTGTAGCAATAGATGTGGCTCCGCTAGAGCTGGCCATAGCGATATCTCACAAGGAGGCCTGTTAGGCTGTCTCAAACATGGCACCCTCTAGGTTGGTCAGATCCTCATAAACAGGCACATCTCACTCCTCAAGATGCTCTTCATCTATCTCAACCTCATACTCAGCGGCATCAAAATCCTTCATAATATCATCTCCGGTGGTAGTCGGAGGCATATCAGAACAAGCCGAAATAGCTGCTCTCGAGGAATCAGGGACCTCTACCAACTCAAATAGTGAAGTGAAGTTTGTGGACTTCAGATGGTCCATATCCTTCCTCATCTCAGAAACACCATATTTCAAAGTCGTAACCTTTGTGGTGACCTCATGTCCTCCCTCTCAAATCTCTACTCTACCTGTTAAAGCATCAATGGAAACTCGGAGAGGTGTCAGCACAACTATAATGGCTCTCTCAATCATCCAAGGCACCTCAACCTATAGCTGGGAAGCCCGTACATCGGTAGAATAGGCAAGGTGCCCCATCTTGAGAAGCATGGCATGAGTGACTCAAGTCCTCAAGGCATGGTACCAGCAACAACTCTAGGGGTCTGGGGAGTAGCAGAAGAACTCGGGGACTGGGAAGGAGTGGAAGTAGATGTACCTGAAGGCCCGGAGTCTGGAGTAGGCAAGGCTACAAGTAAATAATCAATATCAACCTCAGGGGATGTATCCAGCGGAGCTGCTCTCCTCCTATCAGCTCGTCCCATGTGTACTCGGCCTCTATGCACCGGATGTCGGTGGAAGAGGAAGGTGTAACCTCAACATCCCTCTTTTCATCACGAGGAACTCCAGTCTGATAGAATAAATCTGTAATGAGTACTGGAAAGGGAAGGGACGTCTGGGCTATTTGGCCGTCATGGCCATCTCCTGCTCAATGATTAGCCCCAAGTTGAGGCTCTTCCTGGCTATGATTGATCCGAAACCGACTGTCTTTGGGTGGTGGAGAATAGACTCATTCTATGACGGCATGATAGAGTTGTTCATAAACCCGAACCAGTACCGAGCTTCTATGTTCAAGTCCTTCTTCTCAATTGGGGCTGTGACCTCAATCCACCTCGTGGTGGCGTCAGAAATATGGGGAGCTAGACATCCATTAGGTCATCGAGAGTCGTTATGGTAGTCAAAATCTGCACCTCTATCAACTACAACATTGATATAATCACTGATGCATCTCACTATCCCCCCTCGGACCACCACAGACTTTACCAGTCTGAAGACACTTCTCTTCTTCTTTCCCTTGGGTACCAAGTCACTGTAAGTAGCATAAAACTCCTGGACCCATGTGGAAATGTATGGGCCACGGGGCCTGGTAAAGATCTCAAACTTGTGGTACCAGATAGTGTCCCACACATTAGGGTATATGTCCACTACACCATCTGCGGACAATCGCTACTCTTCTAGAAAGGTCCTCAATCCCTCAGCTTTTAACCGGTTGAGTAACCAATGAGGGGGACCCTGAACTGGTGGTGTAGGAACCACCATTTGTGCTGAAGCTGGCACAAAATCTGAAGCAAGAGGGGTCGACTCCGAAATCCTAAACAGGTCTTGCCGAGCTTTTGCACGAATCTCCGCTCGCCGGGTCTATAGCAATTGATCATCCTCAGGCTCAGAGAATGAGGCTTGAGAATCAAAGGACTCCCCATCACTTTTGGAGTTATGCTTTGGTCTTTCAACTACGGGCGCCTTGTCCTTGCCTTTGCCTCCCTTCGGAGGTGCTTTCTTGCCCTTTGTGGTGGAAACAGTTGCTCCCTCATTTAACACAATACCCCATGCTCTTTTTTGAGTGGCATACCACTCTCATCCAAATTGGTTCTAGCCATATCTGCAAAACACATTGAAACGTGTTACATATAATTCAAGAAAATTGTAGAAATCAAGTTGCAGAAACACTAGCCGAACCAGTCGGTAAGTCACCGAGTTATTTAGGCGAGCCAGACCGAGCCAGGTCTAACTCACCAAAAGGATCAGATTGAAAATTTTCCAGAAATAAGGCAAGTCGGCGATGCTCAGGGCCCTTCGGAGAATCACTGACACAAATCGGTGAGCTTAGACTAGCCCGCCGAATATTACAGTTCATTTTAGGGGCTAGGGGCGCAAAAAGGGCGATCAAAGGAACCTTTTGGCGAGTCGCCAAGTGAACTTGGCGAGGTCAGGATTCCCACCAAAAGTTACTAACTCATCTTAGTCAAATCAAGAAATTCAGGGGGATCAAAAGAGTATTTTGGTGAACCGCCGAACTGTTCGATGAGCTCGACCAAGCTCGCCAAACTGCCTAAAGTGCCAATTTTCAACCCCGTTTCCCAAAATCAAGGCGGCAGCCCCCAAATTCAAAATCAAATACACACACTATGCAATTCATACCAGAACATATGACCCATGCCTTCGTGGTACTTAGACTTCCCCCAATTTAGCCAAAATTGGCCATTTGACGACTTTTGTCCTTAAGAATGATGTCGAACAGTCCATTATTGGGAAAATTAAGTCATTTGGCACAATTTAGGGTTACTCAGACTTCACCCAACTAGACCCAATACAAAATAACCGCAACCCAACCATTTAGAATCAATTTTAACGTAGAAAACACGGGAAATCATCTTTTTAAGCATTTAGGAACAAGTTCGAACACAATACGGGGATATCCAACATATAAAACACATTATAAGCAATTACCCAACACATATCAACACATATTTACCAATTGCATTTGAGTTCAACCACTAAACTAAAGTATGGGGTTCGGAAAACCAACTAGTATGCCAAATTGAGATATTGAAAAGCTAGGCGGCAAAGTATTCCAACTCTAAGCACGAGATCACGCACAAAAATCAAGTAAAATAGCAAAATACAGAAGATCTAAAGTGCAGGTAAGAGTGTACGGGGTTAGAAATGACAGTATATGAAACATTTTGAAATTTTAAACCATTTGGCCTTTTAAAACCTTTTCTTTTGAAGCCCTTTCGGTGGTGTAAGTCAACCATGTTGAACCACTCGGTGATGCGCCGAGTGGTAATTCATCTTGTAGAGTTTTACAAGACTTCAAGTCGATTTGAGGGTCCAAACGGCGGACAAAATTGAGATCGTCGACTTGTTCATCGAGTCACCGATAAGCAATTGGCCTATCGAGTTTTACGGATTTTCACTTCAGGTTTTATGGGTCCAACGGCGGTCCAAGTCGGGTACACCGACCTCGTCGGCTAGTCACCGACTGGACTTTTAGCTCGCCAAACCTCCTATTTTCCAACACACTTCACTTTTCAACCTACACAATCAATACCCGTTATTTAAAATCAAACTTAAAGAATTAAAAACTTGGGTTGTTTCCCAAGAAACGCTTTAGTTAACGTTGTGGCACGACAAAAGTACCCATTTAAGCTTAATTTTTGGAGTTTCCCATTGTGTCACTAGGCAACCCCGCTTATTCTCTTGGATTTAAATGTGAAGAAATTTGACCCATTTAGGTTTCCAGCTACTTAATACACATAGAATGAGAGGTGACAATCTGATTAAGTGTAGAGACATCCTGATTCATTACTTTTAACACTTTGCCCGATCCCTCAACTTTTTGGAGAATGTGTGAGAGCATGTCTTCCTTACGAACACCTTGAGATTCCTTGGGCTTTTGACGCTCATGGGGAGGAACATACATATTCTTCTCCCCCTCTCTTTCCTTCCTAGTGGAGTTAGGATCATGACAATCTTTGTCATGGTCTCTCCAGCCCTCATCTCTATTCCAACCTTGATTTCCACCCAGTCTTGGGTAGTTTGCACGATAACCTCCTCATTGGTTGGCTAGGAAGTTCAGTTTTTCATTGTATAGTGCTTCTAATTGTGCCTCATCGAGGTTTACTCCAACAACACCCACAACATTAAAACTCTTTGTAAAAACACCCATGACATTATTAGCCAAGATATCCAGCTGAGTCATCATTTTTGCCATGTTTTGGTCTCTATCTTGATCTTTTTCGATCTACTCTTTTGTCATTCTAAAATTTAGAGGAGGGACTTGGTCTTCACGAGTGCACCATGCCCTATTGATCTTGGTCATACAATCAAGAAGTTGAGATGCTACTTCATAGGGTTGTTGCATTAGACCATCGGGAACAAGTTGATCAGCAACTCCTTTGTTCACCGAATCAAGGTTCCTATAGAAGTATTGCAGCAGCACATTATTTGGAAGTCCATGAGTTGGGCATTGCAGCACCAACTTCTTAAACCTCAGTCACGTCTCATGTATGGGCACACCTTCCAATCATTTGAATCCTTGGAAGTTATCCCTAAGAGTCATCATCTTCGATGGGGTAAAGAAACACACTTGGAATGTTGTAATAAGCTCATCCCAAGAAGTATTGAAATCTCTTGGCGACTCAACCAACTACTTACTAGCCTCACCATTAGAGAAAATGGGAACAACCTGAGACGGACTGATTCTTCCGCTATACTCTTGAATAAGAATGGACCACAAACGTCCAAAAAGTTCCGAATATGCTCATGGGGATCCTCATGAGCCAGTCCCTCAAACAAGCCCTTCAGCTGCAGGAGCTGAAGTATTGTGCTAATGATGTGAAAAACAGTGTTTCCTTCAGTGGGAGGTAGACGTATTGCCCCCACAACACCCAATGGAATTAGGTCATTGATGTTAGGGTCATTTAGATCATTGAGGTTTCCAATATCATCTTGGTGGCCCACTTGGCTACCATTGCTTCTGTTAACACTCATCTCCTCCTCTGTTTAACACAAGCAACATAAAAACCAAAACTAAAATAAGTAGATTCAACTATAACTAAAAAAATCACAATTCAACTTCACAAAAAGAATTTTAAACAACATCACTCCCCGGCAACAGCACCATTTTGATTAACGTTTCAAACACACCTCATTCAATTCTAGGTGCAAACGATCATTAGTTCGTGTAAAACCCAACAATTAAGTTGGGGTCGAATCCCACAGGAACAGTACGTGTTCAAATTAAATTCGGAAGTGCAAATGTGGTCTAATCATCCATAGGAATAGACATTATCAAAAAAGAATTAAATCAAATTAAAAAGGGTGACACTAATGTTAGATGGGGGTTTTGATTTGCAATTATCAACTACATCGCAGTCACAAACAATTTGAAATAATAGTAAAGAGAGGAATTCTCTGGATGTTATCGATTATAGGAAAATTTTGATATATGGGTAATTGAAACTTCTAGTAAGCAACTAAAAATCGGTGAGTAGGCTAGACTATAAGGGAGATAGCTTTCTCTCGAACAACTATCCTGAATCAGGTGATTTCGTTCGAACATCAACAAGCATAATAATGAAGAACAACCCACACCTTAGTTCATCCACTCTCTCGAGCTACATGGGAAGGATTGGGTTTAGGATTCACTCTCTCGAGTTGAACCCAGCTCAACCGAATACGTACAAATCATTACCCAATAATTTTAGTTCTAAAACCTCTGTCTCGAGTAATCCAAGAACGCAAAATTAGAACTGCATTTGCAACTACAATTCATAAATTGAACCACAATTATTGATTAAACCCACTTCAAATTAGCATTTAAACTAGCAATTAACAATACCCATACACTAATTCAACCTATAATAACATGATCACACCCTAAGAATTGGGGTTTTAGCTAAACATCATAAAAGAGTAAAAACAATTATCGAATGTATTAGCCATCAACTGGGTAAGAGAAATTTAGTCTTTACAATGCTTCAATTTACAGAAAATTTGAAACCCACTTCCAATTCTTCAAGTCTATTGAGAAACTCTCAAAAACTCAAGAGAAAAGTCTTCTATACTAATTTAGTCTAAGTTATCATAATAAAATAATTGTTCAAAATCTAATTTATACTCGCCAAAAATAAGACATAAAGGGTCATTTGGCAAAGTAAGTCGGGTTCACCGAACCACTCAATGAACCACCCATTGATCTCTTCCATCGCCTTTTTGCCTTGGCACTCAGCAACCTCAAGTTCTATAACTTTGGGTGATCTCTCTTTGCATCGCGAAATAGCTTGTCGATTCACCGACTGCCCCTTTTTGTCGCCGACTTGGTTTTTTCCCTCAGGGCTGGCATATTGGAACTTTAGGCGGTCAAGCTGGCCACTCAGCTTATTGTCAAGTGTTCTTGGTGATCACCACGCTTTCCTTTCTTCATTTCTTCAGTTTGTTTTATTCATTTCTGCTTGTTAGTGTCCTTCCTTTGTTCCTCTTGCTTTGTTCCTCAATCCATGTACCTAAAAATCAAGGCTTTAACATCAGTTTATGGCACAAATTAAGCATTTGAGGACACTAAATCTATATAAACAAAGCCCCAAATGAGTCCAAATCTCGGACTCATCAATAATCTACACCATCATCATCACATTCCATATCCCCATCTCCTACTTTCAACAAAGGGTGTAATCGGGTATTGCTTTTCAACAAGGAGTAGGATGCATCAAGCTACTCCCACTACTTCAAAAGCAATAAGAAATCTTCAGCACATTCATTCCTTATCTCAGTTTGTGGGTGGTTGAATTTTAATCTATCACAAGCATATCAATTTAGGTCAATAGTCCATTTATTTACAAGTTTGACACCACAGACATCGCTACCCAGGCACAACCTAGTGGACATTCTACAACAACCGGAATAGAGATCCAAGAACTTCTTTTCTTGGTTCTGCTCAATGGCCTCCACAACATCACTATTGCTTGATATAGTGGAATCTGATTCACTATCAGGACTTGACAAATCTGATAGTAAGATAATAATGACGAGAATAGGAACATGTATTTCATGTCGTAGTGATAGTCATATTTTAATCTCAAGCTTTTCTTGAAATGTAAGCTTACATTTGAGGGTATTGGAACAATATTGATTTTCTTTACAAGGCAATACAGATGGTTGTCATCATTAATTTTATATTAGAGCACACAGTTGTTGTTGATAAATTCGTCATGAGCTTTAATTATAGTATCCTTGGCTCTGTAAGACCATTGAGCAGTAAAAAATACTTCGTATCATCGACACCTTGAAAAAACTCAACAATCTTGCTTATATATTCATATTTACCATCAGCACTTTTACATGAGCATTATCCTAAAGTTTATAAATTAGATTTTCAACCAATGTCTGGGTAATATAGCACATGGCCTAGATTTATTTTTGGAATCATTTTTGAAATTTCGGCTTATAGGTGCACCATTTACTTTAACCTTATCATTTATGATGTATCGATGAGTCCATTTCTCCATAGCTTTATTACCACTACCCTTTTTCCATAAAATACACACTCTTGCTCCCTATTCACCTGCACAACAACTTTTATCACCCTATCTGATCGACGATTCATCGATCTTCAACAAACTAATCATCATCAGAATACTCAACTGTAAAACTTTTCGCTACTTCATCTGCAACTGGATTCATATTTTCCACTATTACTGCATGTCGTTTAGAGACTATGATAACTTGGTCAGAGAATCCTTCCAATAGCTCGGCATTGCTGAATGGGTCCATTAGAAATAAGGTGGGTTCTAATGGGCCGAACATACCTTGGGTTTTGGGTCATCTTAGTTCAAATGCGCTAAATCGAGGGATTTTTTTTACTTTATGCTTGTTGACAAAGAGTGAATTTTCAAAGACCAGGACCCAAGCGGACAACTTAGGTTGGAACTACGACAACCATTGAATGCACAATGAACCAATTAATTGTCAAGCATTTAAAAAATAGTTAAATATAAAAGGACCGGGTGCGGGTATGCAAAACTGTATATTAATATACTGTATTTATGTTGTGGTGATAGAAATGCTATCAATTCAAAATGATAGTTAATATCACAATTTAAAAAATAAGGCATACAACAAGCAAAAACAACAACAATTATCAACAAATAATCAAACAAACAAGTTATTATGGTTAGAACTTAATTAAGTCTCCAACAGAGTCATCATTTCTATTTTTATAAGTGTAAAAAAAAAATAAAGACTTAAATTATAAATAATCGGTTTAACTTAACTTTTTAAGAAAAACCAATTTTATATAAGTGTCGCCACTTAATTTTTTAAGAAAAATCAAGAAATTTTTTAGTTTTCAAAAGTCTTAAACAAAAAAATCATTTGAGCAAAGAATGTGCTGGGGTATTGATTTTCAAACTTCTAATCTCACCATAACAAACTTCTTAAATCTCTTCCACTTTAAAAAATTCTCCATCATCATTTTCACAAGATCCCCCATCATCATCTACACCATCATCATCATCTTCCACATCATCATCTCCTCCTTTCAACATACGGTGTGCTCGGGTATTGCTTTTCAACATGGAGTAGGATGCACAAAACTTCTCCCACTCTATCAAAAGCAATAAAAAATCTTCAGCACATTCATTCTTTATCACAGTTTGTGGGTGGTTGAATTTTAATCTATCACAAGCATATCGATTTAGGTGAACAGTCCATTTAGATACAAGTTTAACACCACAAATGGGGCTACCCAAGCACAACCTAGTGGGTATGCTACAACAACTGGAATAGAGATCCAAGAGCTTCTTTTCTTGGTTCTGTTTATTGCGCTCCACAACATCACTGTTGCTTGATATGGTAGAATCTGATTCACTGTTAGGACTTGAAACATCTGATAGTAAGATAATAATGACGAGAATAGGAACATGTAATTCCTATCATAGTAATAGTCATATTTTGATCTCAAACTATTTTGAACTGTAAGCTTACATTTGAGGGTATTAGAACAATCTTGCTTTTTTTTACAAGGCAATCAAGATGGTTGTCATCCTTAATTTTATATTAGAGCACACATCTGTTGTTAATAAAATGTTCATGAGCTTTAATTGCAGTATTCTTGGCTTTGTAAAACCATTGAGCAGTAAAAAATACTTTGTATCATCAACACCTTGAAAAAACTCAATAATCTTGCTTATATAATAATTTTTACCATATGCAGCTTTTTCATGAGCATCATCTCAAAGTTTATAAATGAGATATTCAACCAATGTGTAGGTAAAATAGCACATGGCCTAGATTAATTTCTTAGAGTAATCTTGGAAATATAGGCTTATAGGTGCACCATTTGCTTTAACCTCATCCTTTATAATGTATCGATGAATCCATTTCTCCATAGCTTCATTACCACTACACTTTTGCCTCAAAACACACACTCTTTCTCCCTATTCACTTGCACAACAACACTTATCACCTTCTCTGATCAGACGATTCATCGTTCAAACTATCACATACAATATCCTCATCTTCAACAAACTCATCATCATCCAAACACTCAACCGTAAAACCTTTTGGTACTTTATCCACAGATGGATTCACGTTTTCTACTACTACTGAATGTCGTTTAGAAGACCACGATAACTTTGTTAGAGAATCTTTCCAATAGCTTAGCATTGATGAATGGGTCCATTAGACATAAGGTGGGATTCTAATGGGCCCAACATACCTTGAGTTTTGGGTCATTTTAGTTTAAATGCGCTAAATTAAGTGATGTTTTTCACTCTACGCTAGTTGACTAAGAGTGACTTTTAAAAGATCAGGACCCAAGCGAAAAACTTAGGTTGGAACTACGACAACCAGTGAACGCACGATGAACCAAATAATTACCGTTCATTCCAAAAATGTTTAAGTATTAAAAAGACCGGTTGTGGTTTCTTAAAACAGTTATTTCATATACTATATTTATGTTGTGGTGACGGAAAAGTCATCAATGCAAAACAATCGTTAATATCACAATTTAAACAAATAAGGCATAGAAAAGGCAAAAAATTCAACAATTATCAACAAATAGTCAAACAATCAAGTTATTATGGTTAGAATTTAATTAAATCTCAGCAGAGTCGCCATTTCTATTTTGATAAGTGTAAAAAAGATATAAAAACTTAAATTATAAATAATCCATTTAACTTAACTTTTAAAGTAAAACGAAATTTATATAAGTGTCGCCACTTAATTTTTAAAGAAAAATCAAGAAAATACTTAGTTTTCAAAAGATTTAAACAGAAAAATCATTTGAGCAAAGGGTGTGCTAAGGTATTACTTTCCAAACTTCTAAAACAACCATAACAAACTTCTTAAATCTCTTCCACTTTAAAAACTTCTCCTTCATCATTGTCACAAGATCCCCCCATCATCATCTACACCATCATCATCATTTTCCACATCCTCACCTCCTACTTTCCACAAAGGGTGTGCTCGGGTATTGCTTTTCAACAAGGAGTAGGATGCACAAAGCTGCTCCCATTCCTTTAAAAGAAATAAGAAATCTTTAGCAGATTCATTCCTTATCTCAGTTTGAGGGTAATTGACTTTTAATCTATCACAAGCATATCGATTTAGGTCTACAGTCCATTTTATTACAAGTTTAAAACATCAAACATCACTACCCATGCACATCCTATTGGATATTCAACAACAACTAGAATAGAGATCCAAAGCTTCTTTTCTTGCTTTTGTTCATTGGCCTCAACAACAACACTGTTGCTCCATATGGTTGAATCTGATTCACTATCTTGACTTGAAACATCTGATAGTAAGATAATAATGACAAGAATAGGAGCATGTACTTCATGTCATAGTGATAGTCATATTTTTATCTCAAGCATTCCTGGAGCTGTACGCTTACATTTTAGGGTAGTGGAACAATATTGATTTTCTTTACAAGGAAATCAAGATGGTTCTCATCCTTAAAAGTAAAAAAATCAACAATTATCAACAAATAGTCAAAGAATCAAGTTATTATGGTTACAACTTAATTAAATCCCCAGTAGAGTCGCCATTTTTGTTTTCATAAGTGTAAAAAAGAAATAAAGACTTAAAGTATAAATAATCTATTTAACTTAACTTTTATAGAAAACCCAATTTTATATAAGTGTCGCCACTTAGTTTTTAAAGAAAAATCAAGAAATTGTAGTTTTGAAAAGACATAAATAGAAAAATCATTTGAGCAAAAAAGTGTATTGGGGTATTGTTTTTCAAGCTTCTAATATCACCATAACAAGCATCTTAAATCTGTTCAACTTTCAAAAATTTCTCCTTCATCATTGTCACAAGATTCTCCATCATCATCTACACCATCATCATCATCTTACATATCCTCTTTTCCTACTTTCAACAAAGTATGTGGTCGGTATTGTTTTTTAACAAGGAGTAGGATGCACAAAGTTGCTCCCATTCCATCAAAAGCAATAAGAAATCTTCATCGGATTCATTCCTTATCTCAATTTATGAGTGGTTGAATTTTAATCTATCACAAACATAGCAATTTAGGTCAATAGTTCATTTAGTTACATGTTTAACACCATGAACATCGCTATCGAGGAAAAACCTAGTGGACATTCTATAACAACTAAAATAGATATCCAAGAGCATCTTTTCTTGCTTCTATTCATTGGCCTCCACAACATCGATGTTGCTTGATATGGTGGAATCTGATTCTCTATCAAGACTTGAAACATCTGATAGTAAGATAATAATGACGAGAATAAGAACATGTACTTCATGTCATAGTGATAGTCATATTTTGATCTCAAACGTTCCTTAAACTATAAGCTTACATTTGAGGATATTGGAACAATCTTGATTTTCTTTTCAGGATATTGGAACAATCTTGATTTTCTTTTCAAGGCAATCAAGATGGTTGTCATACTTAATTTTATATTAGAGCACAAACTTTTTGTTGATAAACAATTAATGAGCTTTAATTACCATATCCTTCCCTCTATAAAACCATTAAGTAGTAACAAATACTTCGTATCATCGACACCTTGAAAAAACTCAACTGTCTAGCTTATATAATTATCTTTACCATCTATAGCATTTACGTTACCATCATCCCAAAGTTTATAAATGAGATTTTCAACCAATGTCTTAGGTAAAATAGCACTTGGCCTAAATTAATTTCTTGGAAATTTAGGCTTATAGATGCACCATTTGCTTTAATATTATCCTATATAATGTATCGATGAATCCATTTCTCCATAGTTTCATTATGACTAAACTTTTTTCGTAAAACACACACTCTTGCTCCCTATTCACATGCACAACAACTCTTATCAAATTCTCTGATAAGACTATTCATCGTTCAAACTATCACATACAATATCCTCATCTTCAAAAAATTCATCATCATCACAACACTCAATCGTAAAACCTTTTGCTACTTCATCCATAGTTGGATTCATGTTTTCCACTACTACTGCATGTCATTTAGAAGACTACGACAACTTTATCGAAGAATCTTTCCAATAGCTCGGCATTGCTCAATGGGCCCATAAGAAATAGGGTGGGTCTGTAATGGGCCCTACATACATTGGGTTTTGGGTCATGTTAGTTCAAATGTGCTAAATCGAGGGATTTTTTTCACTCTACGCTAGTTGACTAAGAGTGAATTGATGAGTCTGAGATTTGGAATCATTTAGGGCTTTATTTATATAGATTTAGTGTCCTCAAATGCTGATTTTGTGCCAATAACTTATGTAAAACCCTTTATTTCAAGGTATATGGATTGAGGAACAAAACAAGGACACTATTTTGCAAAAAGGAATGAAGCAAGATGAAAGAATGTAGAAAAGCTAGCCTGGTGATTGCCAAGTCCACTTGGCGAGTCCCCGAACGGCTGCTTGACTGCCTAAAGTTCCAGTGTGCCAAGCCCTGAAGGAATGAACCAAGTTGGCAAGAGAAAGGGGCAGTCGGCGGATCGACAAGTGGTTCCGTGATGCAGTGTTAGATCGCCCAAAGTTACAGACCTTGAGGATGCTGAAGGCCAAGGCAGAAGGGCGATGGAATTGACCAAAGGGTGGATTGCCGAGTGGATCAGCGGGCCCGACTTGCTGCACCGAGTGGCTCTTTGCAGTAAATTTTTGGAGACTATAAATACATTTTAGATCAATTAGTTTAGTATCATTATTCATTTTGAATAGTATCTAATATCACATTTTTTATGTTTTGAACTGAGACACAAGTTTTCTCTAGTTTTTCCTTAGCTTTGAAGAATTGAAGTTTTTCACTTTTGAGAAATTGGAAGTAGGTCTTTGAGATTCTTCAACTTGGACCATTGTAAAGACAAAATCAATCTTACCTAGTTGATGGAAACTCAATTTGGTAATAATTTTTTTCTTTTTATAATGTCTAACTGAAACCCCAATTCTTAGGGTGTGATTATGGGCTGATTTAGTTTATGGGTATTACTAATTGTTAGTTTAAATGCTGTTTATAAGTGAGTTCAATCATTAATTGTGGTTTAATTTAAGAATTTAGTTCCAAATGCAATTCTACCCTTGTGTTTTTGGCTTGCTCGAGAGAGAGGTTTTAAAACTAAGATTATTTATTGATGGTCTGTGGGTACTGGGTTGTCATGAGTTCAGCTCGAGAGAGTGAATCCTAAACCCAATTCCACACATTGAGCTCGAAAGAGTGATTGTACTAAGTGTGGGCTGGGCTTATTTTGCTTGCTTGTCGATGTTCGAGAGAAATCGACTTGATTCGGGGTAAATTGTTTGAGAGAAAGTATACCTACTCTATGGTATATATTACTCACTAATATCTAGCTATTTTCTAATAGTTGTAATTACTCATTTGTGTATATTAGCCTATAATTGAATCACATCCTAAGAACCCGTCTCACTATTGTTATTTTGTATTGTTTGCTGTTGTTGTAGTTGTTAATTTCAAACCAAAACCCACGATTTGATATTCGTGCCACCCCCTAATTTGAATAATGTTTTTACTTGATAATTTTTATTCATATGAATGATTTGACCGTGTTCACACTTTTCTACTGAATCTTAAACACATACCGCTCCCTGTGGGATTCGACCCCAACTCATTTAGTTGGGTTTTATACTGACTAGTGATCGTTGACACTTAGAATTGGATGAAGTGTCTTTGAAACGTTAATCAAAATGGCGTCGCTGCCGGGGAGTAGTGTTGGTTAAGATTCTTTTGGTGAAGTTGAATCTTGTTCTTTTTAGCCATAGTTGAATCTACTTACTTTTAGTTTTGGTTTTCGTGTTGCTTGTTGAACAGAGAAAATGAGCATATCTTGTAGCAACGGTGACCCGATGGACCACCCTTCTTTGAGATTGATGATTCTTAGGGATAACATCCTAACTTTCAAGCAATTGGAGGGTGAGGCTATCCATGAGTTGTGGCCAAGATTTAAGGCACTATTGCAGGATTGCCTAACTCATGGAATTCGAGAAAAGATGCTATTGGAGTTCGTCTATAGAGGTCTTGGTCTTGAGAATAGAGGATTGGCTGACAAACTTTCTCTGGGTGGTCTAATACAACAACCCTAAGTTGGCCATAAGGAGATAGAGAAGGATAAGAATTTGGCAGTACTGGTGACTCAGCAGGATATCTTGGCCAAAAAGATTATGGAATTGGAGGTACCGTACAAGAAGAAAGATTGGTACATTCTCCCTCACAAGTGTAGAAAGCCCAAGGAGTACGAGGGTGGACAATTAGAAGAGATACTCTCACTCATTCTCCACAAAGTTGAAGAATACGATAGAGTGTTGAAAGAGATAAAAAAGAATGTATCACTACTGAATTAGATAACTGCCTCTCATTCCATGTCGATTCAGCTACTGGAGACCCAAATGGATTATGTGTTATCTCATCTCTACCCCATGAGTGAAAGTTGAGTGGGGACTTGCGTCGTCCTTTGACGTTAACTTAGGTGCTTCTAGGGAGGCAACCAAAGTTTTTACCTCTTTCTTTTTGTTTTTGAAATAATCGTGTGTTGATTGTGTAGGTTGAACTTTGGAATGTGTTTGAAAAATGCAGGTTAGCGAGCCAAGAGTCTAGTCGGCGACTCACCGAAGATGTCAGCGAGCCCAACTTGGACCGTCGTTGGACTCAAGAAATCAGAAAATGGAGTCTGTAAAACTCGGCGGGACCTTGGACTAGTCGGCGGATCACCGAACAGGTCGGCGATCCCAACTTAGTCCGTCATTTGGACCCCAACATTAACTGGAGGTCCTATAGAACTCGGCGAGGTAAGTACCCACTCGACGTGTCGCCGAGTTGTTCGGTGATGAAATTAATGTCGCCAAAAGGGGGGAACTGGACGGTTTTTAAAAATCCAAAGGTTTAAATTTCAAACTCTTTCATGTTCCCTCACTTTTTAACTTCCTATAATCACGCCCGAACTCTATATTTCCTATTTTCCCACATTTTCTTGCTTTTTGGTCGTTGAATCTGTGTTTGGAGTTGGACACTTTGCCGCCTAGCATTTCAATTCTAATATTCGTCATTAAATTAGGTTGGTTTTCCAAACCCCGAACTTGTAAATTAGCGATTAAACTCAATTGCATTGTTATAAATTGTTTTGAAGTGTGCTGGGCCACTTTGAATCTGTATTTGTGTGTTTGCCTGCTTGTTTTAAATTTTGCTATTGAGCCATAAATGACTAATTGTTAATTTCTCCAGTTTTGTGCCTTAAAGTTGATCATAAATTGTTGGGTTGTGCTTAATTGTTGTTGGTTCAAGTCAGGTAAAGTATGAGTAATCCATATTTGTGCCAAATGGCATGCTTTGCCCAATGATGAAGCGGTTGACGTCATTCTTAAGGGCTAAAGTTGTGAAATGGCCAATTTTGGCCAAACAAGGAGAAGTTTGAGTACCCCGGTGGCATGGATCTTAGGGGTCTGAGTCTAATTGAATAAGTGCATGGCTTAAATTTGTTTTTCGGGGGCTGCGGGGTGGATTTTGGAAGTCGGGGTAGAAAGTAGGCATGTTGGGCAGTTTGTCGAGCTGGGTCGAGCTCGGCGAACCACTAAGCAGTTCGCCAATCCCCCTTGATCGCCTTTAATTTTATGCAAATTTTATGTTTGGGTTCTGTAACTTGCGCCAAGAAGCTTGAGTTCGCCGAGTGCACTCGACGACTCGTTGAATGCTTTATTTATCGCCCTTTCTGCCCCCTAACCCCTAAAATGCACTGTAACTTTCGGCGAGATAGTTTGTGCTCACTGAATGAGGTTGGCAATTGGCCGAATCAGGTCGGCGATTCACCGAAAGGCCTTTCCCATCACCGATAGGCCACTTTTCTGGAAATTTTTGAACCCAATCCTTTCGGTGAGCCTAATCTAGCTCGCCAAAGTGATTCGGCGAATTACCGATCAATTCGGGGAGTCTGATATTTGTTTTCTGTGATTTTTCTTGAATTGTTTCTAACTTTCTATGATGTTTTTGTAGATATGGCTAGAACTAACTTGGACATGCCGCCCTGTAAAAGAGCACGGGGAATAGTGATAAATGAAGGGGCAGCCAATCCTCCTAAAAAGGGAAAGACGACACCTCCCAAGGAAGGAAAGGGAAAGGGCAAGAAGACCTTTTTTAAGATTCTGGAGCACAACTCCTGGAATGAGGGAGAATCCTTTGACTCCCAGGCTGCATTCTCCGAGCCAGATGATGACCAGCCCCTACAGTCCCAGCTGGCAAAGATCCGTGCTAGGTATCACCCAGACTCATCAAGTGTTCTAGAGGAAACCCCTCCTACAGTTGATACAGTGCCAACTCCAGTACCGACTGTGGCTCCAGTGCCACCAGTACAGGGTCCTCCTCCCCAGCTTCTCAATAAATTAAAAGCTGAGAGACTAAGGACGATTATAGAAGAAAAATTGTTGTCCACATAGGGCCTGAGGGCAAATATTCCAGGGTGAGGGAAAAACTCTAGTACTATCGCTACGAGGAGTTAACCAGGCCCCGAGGCCCATACATCCCTACATGGGTCCGGGAGTTTTACTCATCATATGGTGACCTGGAACCTAAAGGCAAGAAGAAGGCTAGTACTTTTAGATCGATAGGGTTCTTCATGGTACTGGGGACAATAGTGCACTGTAGTCGTGATCATATAAATGCGGTATTTGATAGTGGGTTAGTCTTTGACTACCCAAATTTGGCTACCACTACGACACCCTTCGATGAGCTCAAGGGCTGGCTAACTCCCCTCATATGTGACACCACCCCAAGGTGGATTGAGGCTGGAGCTACAATCTAGAAGAAGGACTTGAATGTAGATGCGTGATAATGTTTTGGATTCATCAGCAGCTCCATTATGCCATCCCAGAATGAATCCATCCTCTGCCATCCTAAAACAGCCTGCGTTGGGTCAGGCATATGCAGGAGGAGCATCGACTTGGGACTCATCATAAAGCAGGAGATGGCCATAAAGGTCAAGCCAAACGTCCCTTCCATTCTCGATCTTGATTACACAGTTGTGCCGGTGTGCTGGAGTCCCTCGTGATGAGAAAAAGGATTTTGAGGCTACTCCTACATCCTCCCCAGACATCTGGCATATAGAGGTCGAGTACATTCGGGAGGAGGAAGAAAGGAGGAGAGCTGCTCCGGTGGATACATCCTTGGAGGTGGATGTTGATTCTATACCTGCAGAGGCATCTTTGCCTACTCCGGCCTCCAGGCCTTTAGGTACTTCCCCTTCCTCCAGACTCCTAGTGCTTCTACTACCTCCCAGTCCCCTAGGATTACTCAGGCTATGATACTAAAGATGGGACACTTAGCCCATTCTGCGAATGTGAGGGCTACTCGCCTAGAGGCTGTTGTACCATGGATGATTGAGAGTGATATGCTTGCTGCACTTACACCCCTCTGAGCATCTATTAACAGTCTCACTACAAAAGTAGAGACTTGTGAGAGTCGACAGGGAGCCACTTTAGAGGTGACGACTTTGAAGGCCGAGGGTGCATATCTGAGGATTGATGTGGACTACTTGAAGTCCACTGACTTCACTTCACTATTGGAGGTAGCAGATGATGTGGATGCCCTAGCTATGTCTGAGATTCTTCCAGCCACCACTAGAGATGTGCCGATGGATGATGTGGCAGCTGATGAGTCACAGGTAGAGACCGATGAGGAGTAGATAGAGGTGCCAAAGGAGACCATCTATGGAGACCTGTCTGACCTTGAGGAGATGATTATACAGTCGGTGATTCAGACATCGCTGACAGAGACATTCATGGCAGGCTCTATATGATCGAGTATTGTTGATTCTACACCAGGCACTAATGCCCGACAGATGGTGCGACTGTGTAGACAGAACTTTTCCTTACCTCCCTCTCTCTCATTTTTATTGATTTCTAGTATTTTGTTGCATTTGAGGAGAAATTTCTTTTTATTTGTGGTGGGGTGAGGTATTTCCATACCTACCTCTTGTGATTATTATTTTTGTATATATTGGGTTTTTGTGTTTGAATTGTGTGTTGACACTTTTTTGTGGATGTTTGAGCTTTTGGCTCCATATTTTGAATGCAAATGGTTTTTGACCCTTCTAAAAAAAATTCCACCTCTTGATTGTGTTTAATTGTGGTTGTTTTTGTGCAAATTTGAGTATCGGTTATGGTCAATACCGATGACTTAAATAGTGCTCCCAATCGAACAAAAATGGATCTACGGCTATGATGAGGCCAAATGAAGTTGCATAGACAATATGTGAACTTTTTGCATCTCGTTGTGACTAGCCGGTTATCGAATGAGTCTTTTGTGATGAACATTGCACACTAGCGAAAGTGTGGAGTCTTGTTTGATATTGGTGTCAATGCCTTGTGTGATGAGCTTATCGTGAACCTTGTGTGTTGAGACCTAGAATTTTTCATGTTGGTCTGGTTGACTAAGTGATGCAAGCTCTTGTATTGATCTTAGGCAACAATTTTGAAGAGTGAAACAATTTCACATTATACCTCTTTTGTGGCCTACCTTGTGAATGTGTGAACTTTGCTTGAATTCCCTGTTTGAGCCTTATCATTTTCTTCGAAGAAACTTGAGCAAATGACACCTCTCTTTATCCATTCACCTATAATCCTCATGAAGTGTGGTTTGTTTGAATGGTCAACTTAGGCCAAAAACCTAAGTTGGGGGTGTGGTGAAAGAAGAAGGTAAATCAAGAAGTGCGAAGAAGTCCCCCTTTGATCCATGGTTTTGAAAAATATGGAACCCCTCCATACAAAAAAAAGAAAAAAAAAATGAAAAAGTTGTGGAATAAAGTCGTGAAATTTGTAAAAGAAATGGAGTGTCCAATATTCCATGAAAAGTGAATAAAAGGGTGAATTTTGAGCATGAATGAGAATGCTGAAGAAAAGGAAAGAAAGTGATGTTCATACCACATTTTAATGAGGAATGTAGCCAATGAGCCTAAATGACCATACCTTTACACTCAGCCCCGTTACAAGCCTTGGAAAGACCTTTTTGATCTTGAGTGAGCTGAAACGAATGTTGGTTGGAAAATAAGGGCAAACCTATGGGTGAAGTCATGCATGTGTTCCTCTTTGTGAGTGTGAGAGTTGTATGTGATTCTGGAGCTTTAAATTGTTGAACAATTGTGTGTGAATATGGAATCATCTTTGTGTGAGGGCATTTGAGTACCTTTGTTGAGCTTGAACTTGCATTTGAAGGAAGTATTGTGAACTTGAGAATCTTTGGTAATGGTGAGTCACAACTTGAACCTTTGAGTGCACAATTGATCCTTGCATGAGTAAGTTGAGTCTTGTTGTGTGCATTCATGATTAAGTCTTGTGTAGCACTGTTTGAGACATCCTTTCTGAACTGCTAAACTTGAGTTTTACTTGAGGACAAACAAAAGTTTAAGTTGGGGGTGTTGATGAGTCCGAGATTTGGACTCATTTAGGGCTTTATTTATAGAGATTTAGTGTCCTCAAATGCTTATTTTGTGCCAATAAATGATGTAAAACCATTAATTTCCAGGTATATGGATTGAGGAACAAAGCAAGGACACTAATTTGCAAAAAGGAACGAAGTGAGCTGAAAGAATGAAGAAAAGAAAGCCTGGTGATCGCCAAATCCACTTGGCGAGTCACCGAACGACTACTTGACCGCCAAAAGTTCCAGTGTGCCAAGCCCTGAAGGAAAGAACCAAGTTGGCGAGAGAAAGGAGCAGTCGGCGGATCGCCGAGTGGTTTCGCGATACAGTGTTGGATCGCCCAAAGTTATAGACCTTGAGGATGCTCAAGGCCAAGGTAGAAGGGCGATGGAATAGACCAAAGGGCGGATCGCTGAGTGGATCAGCGAGCCCGACTTACTGCGCCGAGTGGCTCTTTGCGGCACATTTTTTATGACTATAAATACATTTTTGATCATTTAGTTTAGTATCATTATTCATTCTAAATAATATTTGATATCACATTTCTTATGTTTTGTACTGCGAGGCAAGTTTTCTCTAGTTTTTCCTTAGTTTTGAAGAATTAAGGTTTTTCACTTTTGAGAAATTGTAAATGGATCTTTGAGATTCTTCAACTTGGACCATTGTAAAGACGAAATCAATCTTACCCAGTTGATGGAAACTCAATTTGGTAACGATTTTTATATTTTTATAATGTCTAGCTAAAACCATTATTCTTGGGGTGTGATTATGTGATTATGGGCTAATTTAGTTTATGGGTATTGCTAATTGTTAGTTTAAATGTTGTTTAGAAGTGAGTTCAATCATTAATTATGGTTTAATTTAAGACTTGTAGTTGCAAATGTAGTTTTACCCTTATGTTTTTGGCTTGCTCGAGAGATAGATTTTAAATATAAGATTATTGATTGATGGTCAGTGGTTATTGGCTTGTCATAGGTTCAGCTTGAGAGAGTGAATCCTAAACCCAATTCCATACATTCAGCTCGAGAGAGTGAATGGACTAAGGTGTGGGCTGGTCTTATTTTGCATGCTTGTTGATGTTTGAGAGAAATCAACTTGATTCAAGGTAAATTGTTCGAGAGAAAGTTTACCTCCTCTATGGTCTAGCTTACTCACTAATATCTAGCTATTTTCTAATAGTTGCAATTACCCATTTATCTATATTAGCCTATAATCGAATCACATCCCAAGAATCCGTCTCACTATTGTTATTTCGTATTGTTTGATGTTGTTGTAGTTGATAATTTCAAACCAAAACCCCCCATTTGACATTCATGTCACCCCCTGATTTGAATAATGCTTTTACTCAATAATTTCTATACCTATGACTGATTTGACCATGTTCACACTTTCCTATTGAATCTTAAACACGTACCGCTCCCTGTGGGATTCGACCCCAACTCATTTAGTTGGGTTTTATACTGACTAGCGATCGTTGACACTCAGAATTGGATAAACTGTCTTTGAAACGTTAATCATGAATTTTTAAAGACCAGGACCCAAGCGTACAACTTAGGTTGGAACTACGACAACCATTGAACGCATGATGAACAAATTAATTGCCATCATTCCAAAAATGGTTAAGTATAAAAAAAGACAGGTTGCGGGTACGCAAAACTATTCATTAATATACTATATTTAGGTTGTGGTGACGGAAATGCCATAAATTCAAAACGACAGTTAATATCACAATTTAAACAAACAAGGCATAAAAAAAAAAACAACAACACTTATCAACAAATAGTCAAACATACAAGTTATTATGGTTAGAACTTTATTAAATCACCAACAGAGTCGCTATTTGTGTTCTCATCAGTCTAAAAAAGAAATAAAGACTTAAATTATAAATAATAAAATTAACTTAACTTCTAAAGAAAAACTAATTTTATATAAGTGTCGCCACTTAATTTTTTAAGAAATATCAAGCAAATTTTTAGTTTTCAAAAGACTTTAAAAGAAAAATCATTTGAGCAAAGGGTATGCTAGGGTATTGCTTTTCAAACTTCTAATATCAACATAAAAAACTTCTTAAATCTCTTCCACTTTAAAAATTTCTCCTTCATAATTGTCACAAGATCCCCCATCATCATCTATACCATGATCATCGTCTTGCACTTCCTCATCTCCTACTTTCAACTAAGCGTGTGCTCGGGCATTTGTTTTCAACAAGGAGCAGGATGCACAAAGATGCTCCCACTCCTTCAAAGGCAATAAGAAATCTTCAGCAGATTCATTCCTTATCTCAGTTTGTAGGTGGTTGAATTTTAATCTATCACAAACATATCGATTTAGGTCAACAGTCCATTTAGTTATAGGTTTAACACCACAAACATTGCTACCCAAGCACAACCTAGTGGACATTCTACAACAACTGGAATAGAGATTCAATAGCTTCTTTTGTTGGTTCTGTTCATTGGCCTCAACAACATCACTATTGGTTAATATGGTGGAATCTGATTCACTATCAGGACTTGAAACATTTGATAGTTAAATAATAATGACGGGAATAGGAATATGTACTTCATGTCATAGTGATAGACATATTTTGTTCTCAAACTTTACTTTAACACTAAGCTTACATTTGAAGGTATTGGAACAATCTTGATTTTCTTTACAAGGTAATCACGATGGTTGTCATCCTCAATTTTACATTAGGGCACATACTTGTTGTTGATAAATTTTTCATTAGCTTTAATTACAGTATCCTTGGCTCTGTAAAACCTTTGAGCAATAAAAAATACTTCATATCATCCACCTTGAAAAAACTCAACAATCTTGCTTATATAATCATCTTTACCATTTGCAGCTTTTACATGAGCATCGTCCCATAGTTTATAAATGAGATTTTTCAACCAATGTCTGGGTGAAATAACACTTGGCCTAGATTAATTTCTTGGAAATTTGGGCTTATAGGTGCACCATTTGCTTTAACTTTATCCTTTATAATTTATCGATTAATTCATTTCTCCATAGCTTCATTACGACTATACTAATTTTGCCGTAAAACACACACTCTTGTTCCCTATTCACCTGCACAACAACTCTTATCACCTTCTTGTATCAAACGATTCATCATTCAAACTATCTCATAAAATATCCTCATCTTGAACAAACTCATTATCATGATAACACTCAATCGTAAAACATTTCGCTACTTCATCCACAATTCGATTCACGTTTTCCACTACTACTGCATGTTGTTTAGAAGACTACGATAACTTTGTTAGAGAATCTTTCCAATAGCTCGTCATTGTTGCATGGTCCCATTAAACATAAGGTGGACTTCAAATGGGTCCAACATACCTTGGGTTTTTGGTCATATTAGTTCATATGTGCTAAATTGAGGGATGTCTTTTCACTCTACACTAGTTGACTAAGATTGACTTATCAAAGACAAGGACCCAAGCGGACAACTTAGGTTGGAACTATGACAACCATTAAACACACGATGAACCAAATAATTTCTGGTCATTTCGAAAATTGTTAAGTATAAAAAAGACCGGTTGCTGGTTTGCAAAATTGTTCTTTAATATACTGTATTTATATTGTGGTGATGGAAATGTCATCAATGCAAAATGACGGTTAATATTATATTTTAAACAAATAAGCCATAGAAAAGGGGAAAACAATCAACAATAATCAACAAATAGTTAAACAATCAAGTTATTATTGTTAGAACTTAATTAAATCTCCAGCAGAGTCGTCATTTCTGTTTTCATAAGTGTAAAATAGAAATAAAGACTTAATTTATAAATAATAGATTTAAATTAACTTTTAAAGAAAAATCAATTTGATACTAGTGTCGCCACTTCATTTTTAAAGAAGAATCAAGAAAGGTTTTAGTTTCCAAAAAATTTAAACAAAAATATCATTTCAGCAAAGGGTGTGGTGGGGTATTGTTTTTCAAACTTCTAATATCACCATAACAAACTTCTTAAATCTCTTCCACATTAAAAATTTCTCATTCATCATTGTCAAAAGATCCCCCCATCATCATCTACACCATCATCATCATCTTCCACATCCTCATCTCCTACTTTCAACAAAGGGTGTGCTCGGGTATTTCTTTTCAACAAGGAGTAGGATGCAC
>JAJOOR010008114.1:0-26867 GCA_036250505.1 Solanum acaule
ATATATTTTCCGAATTTTGTCTGAATACTTGGCCTTTTAAATTTGTTGTCACCAAAGGCTCCCCTTTTTCTTCATATACATTATGTAAAACCCCTTCAGGAAACTTGCCTTGCTTTATGAGTTCCTCGGCTTCCTCAATCATTGTATCAGCAAAATTTGCCAATTTTATACGATCAAATCGGCCACACTCTTGAACTTCTTTCTCAAGGCTCTGGATATCTTCTAGTTTGTTATTGACATTGCTTAACCATGTTTGAACTTCTGTTTTCCTTTTCTTGGATGAATGAAATTCAGTATCTTCTATTGTAGCCACTATATCAACCTTTCGACTACCGAGCAACTCCATCTTTCCCTTTAGATTCACTATCTTCTTTTTGAGTCCTCTATAAGGTTCCCATAATCTTTCTTTAGCTAGATTTGCTAGCATGTCAGCCATGGTCACTCACTAGACATAACAAATCAAACAATAAAATAGATATCAAATGGACTATTTTACAAGATCATCAATGCTACAAAGAGGTGAAAAAAAAGATAATTTAAAGGATTATTTCAAAAAAAAAAAAGACAAATGGTCCGATAAAAGTAATATTTAACTTATATACTTGCATCATTAGTATGAGTGTTTGTCAATCTAATTTAATAGGTTATGTCTATAATCACTTAGAGAAGTGATGTAAACTCTGTATATTACTAATGAAAGCATCAGTTGTTTGAATAGTTACAAGAATTAAGTAGACTCCTAACTGAACACTAATAAATTATCTTTAACTAAACAATTAATATTGAAATATAATCATAAACAAACTACCCAAACTAAGAATCTCAAGTCCTGAACATAATTGAACACTATCCAAACATAGTGTTCCAATACGCCCCCTCAAGTTGCGATGGGTCACTAAGCCTAACTTGAATAGATTACTCTCAAATGCAGGCTAAGCCAATGCTTTGGTGGGAGTGTCAGTTAGTTGGTCGGAACCTTGGACATGAACAAAAGAAATCCTTTTGTTTTCAAAATGATGGCGGACAAAGTGAAAGTCCACTGCAGCATGCTTCACAAGACTATGGAGGGTAAAATTCTTGCTAAAGAATGTTGCTCTAAGATTGTCACAGTAAGGTGACTTATGTACTGGAAATTTCAGCTCATTCAAGAGATTGGTGACTGTTATATTCTAGTGTTTTGATGATCCTCACAAATGCAGGGACCCGGTCCTTGGCAGAGTACTTCCGTCCAGATTCAAAGTGGTGCACAGCTGTAAATCTATCTTTACAGCTGTTTTGTCAGGTTGGTTGGTGAGATGTGCATGGTATTTCAGCAATAGGAAGGGCGGACGAAGTTGTTTATTTAAGTGGTCAAAACCCTTGTTGGTAACTGATATATACAACAATAAACAAACAACATTATTCATTCAAGAAGAGAGAAAGCTAGCAAGTCTTTTTCAAGAACTCAAGCATCAAAGAACGCAGCAAGGGACCTGGTCCCGGAAAGTCTGCGTACGAGAAAAGGACGAAAAGACAGTTGTCAAAAGGCTACTAACTTTGATGTGGTTGGTGCACAACTTTTCATAACAGCAGGCTTTCAGCCAATTGCCTTGTCCTAAGGGTTTGTGTCCATTTTGATATAGTTTCTTCTCCAAAACACAAACTCAAGATTTAGCAAACAAAGTTGTGAATTTCTGAAAATTCATAAGCTTAAAAAGAAAAGGCCATCTTCAAGGAAGAACACTCCTCAACAGCAACAGGACCTGATAAAGATGTCTGCGTCTTAGTTGTCTTAGGGTGTATACTTCAGTGCTTATCTTGTAAATCTATTCCTATGTTATAAAGGAATTAGATCGTTGTTTCGTTTCTGAAGAAAAGTCTAAATCAATCAAGTGTTGATTGATTTAGTGGGAAACATTATTGTTGCCTAGTCAAAGTTTAAGTCATCTAGAGTTGGGTGATTTAATGGGCAGTGTTGTATCTGCTTAGTTGAATTCTAAATCATCTAAGATTTAGGTGGTTTAGTGGACAGTGTTGTATCTATTTAGTTAAATTCTAAATCATCTAGAGTTAGGTGGTTTAGTGGGCAGTGTTGTATCTGCTTAGTTGAAGTCTAAGTTATTTAGAATTAGGTAGCTTAGTGGGCAGTGTTGTATCTGCTTATTTGCTTTCTTTGTAGTATAGTTACTACATTAAGGGGGAAGGGATTTAGAGGTAAATTCTTAGGTTGCAAGAAGTTGTAATTTGAATCGTTGCTCCATTTAAGTGAAATGGAGTTTGGGTTGAAATCCTGTGAGTAAAAGTTGTAGTTTTCACCGCCCTTGAGCAAGGGGGTTTCCACGTAAAATCATTGTGTTCACAGGTCGTGGTTTTTATCGCCCTTAAGCAAGGGGTTTCCATGTAAAATCATTGTGTGTGATTTACTTTAAGCTACTTATCTTTTGCACCTTTATTTCAGTTACTGTTCTTGCTATGTCAAGGGACCTGGTCCGTTAACTGATAGTGGACGCGTACATTCCAACAGTGACCCGTAGGGTTTTAGCAAGGGCATTAGCCGCCACTCTCTATTCAGCCTCTATGGAGGAGAGAGAGACAATATTTTGCTTCTTTCAAGACCAGCTTACTGGATTGTGAGTTGTGACCAAGGAACAAGATGTAGCCCTATGTAGAGACTCTATCAGTGATGTCCCAAGCACAATCCGCATCGGACTACACGTGCATATTAAAGTTATCAATTAGAGTCACACGCAAGCCTAGTTGGATCGTACCACGAAGGTACCGGAGAACATGCTTCACAACTTTCTAGTAAAGGTCCAATGGTGCTTGAATGAACTAAGACAACTTGTTGATTGCATATGTGATGTCAGGTCTAGTAAAAGATATGTATTGGAGACTGCCTAAGACTTGACGATTATGAGTTGTATCAGTCAGGTGAGCACCATCAGATAGGTTGAGAAACTCAGAGGCATTCCTTGGCGCTTGGACACCTTTGCAGTCATACATTAGCTCATCATTCAAGATCTCATTCACATAGTTCACTTTGGTGAGAATTAAACTTTCATAGCTGCAAATCACCTCAACACCAATAAAATAGTGAAGATTTTATAATTAGTCTTTAATTGAGAAACGAGAAGCAAGAAGTGATACCACTTTGACAATTGAAGGGTTGCTCCCAATGAAAATAATATCATTGACATGGACAAGGACAAACAATGTATCACTAGACCATGTCTGACAAGTAGCGAGGTGTCTGATTTTTTCTTAAACAAAACCCATGGAAGAAAGATAACATGTGAGCGCATTGTACAACGCCTTGGGCTTGTTTCATGGCATAGATCGCCTTGTGCAATCGACAGATGTGTGTCGACTTGTCATCAGCAACAAACCTCGGAGGTTGTGCCATGTACACCTCCTCGTCCAGATTACCTTGGAGGAAAGCATTGTTGACATCAAGTTGATAGAGAGGACGATGCAAACGGTGGTAAGCTTGACGATCGAACTGAATGTTCTGTGGAAATCAATACCCTTCCTCTGAGTGAAGTCTTTTGCAACCAAGCCCGCTTTGTATCTGTCAACGGACCCATATGTCTTCCTTTTGATCCTTAAAATCCACTTGCAGGATACAATATTTTTAGTTGGGTTAGGCGGAACAAGTTCCCAAGTCTGGTATTTCATTAAGGAATCAAGTTCTTGTTTCATCACTTCTCGCCAATCGGGATGTGTTTGTACTTGTTTGACACTAGTAGGTGTGATAGTAGGGTGAAGTTAGCTAGGTGATCAATTATCTATTTGGGCTTGCTAATGTTATTTTCAGACCTAGTGACAATTCGATTGGGGGGAGGGATGGTGAGGCGGAGAGGGAATGAACTGTGTGGTATGACAGTTATTAGTTGCCTATGTCATGCAACTAACTTGATCAAAGGTGATAAATTTGGGCTTAAAGATATCATATCAATGATGATGAAATATGCCAACAATCAGAAAGGTTATAAGCTCTATGATCTCGAGTACAAAATGCTTTTTATTAGTAGGGATGTAGTTTCACTTAAAATATATTTCTCTTCCAGCAATACAGATCAGGCTGACTGGATGACTTTCTTAGAAAATATGAGTTATGAAGGATGCCTGAGCAGTCAACTCACACTGATGATTCACATGAAGATACAACCATCCTAGCTCAACTAGATATATAAGTGGTGATCCATCTTCTAAGATACATCCATCCTAGATCTTGGCTTGTGTCAGGGGGATTCAACATTTAATATATATGTATAAAACATAAATTTGATAATTCAAGATTTTCCAACAAAGGTGTTCTACCTAGATCCATCCATGCCCAGACTTATTATGAAATGTGAATTCAGGTCATATAGTCAGCAATTAAGGCATTGAAAGAAAATAAGACTTTGGGGGGGATTGGATATTTAAGATCAAGTACAAACCTGATGGAAAAGTAGATACACAGTTGGTTTAGTGGCAAAATAGTACAACTAAAAAGAATGGATAGGCTACAAAGAAACGTACCTTTTTACCTATAGTGAATTAAAGTGGTTATAATGGTTAAAAATGAGATTTTTCTCGATAGTCTTTAGTTTAATAGTTCTCTTTTGAATATTTTGCTTAGTTTGCAAATGAATGACAGTCCTTGTTTTATAGAATATGTCTTGTAAGAAAGTATGATAGTGGTTGGATAGGTATGATCGTCTACTAACTTTTGAAAAGCTTATGTAGATATATGTTTATGACATTTGTAGTATGTTATGTATGAAAACAAAAACTTTTGTTAAACTTTACTTTTTTCTCTCAAATTTCAAATCCAATAGTTGTATCAGAGCCCTTCTTTGTGAAGGCAAAAAAGATAAGGTTTTCTTTGGTTCTTTTAAGATAAGAGAGTCGAGCAGCAGTAACATGGCATCCAACAGTTTCTTGGGTGAAGGCCTCCTATGTTTACAGGAAAATATTCTCACATATGGGTGAAAAAGATGAAGGCTCATCTCAAAGATCTTAGACTATGGGAAACAATTGAAAGTGAAGTTGATCCTCCTCCACTTAGACCAAATCCAACTATTGCACAAATGAAGATTTATGAAGATGTGAAGCCAATGAAATCAAAGGCTCTCACATGTCTTCATTCAACACTTTCACATATGGTTTTTACAAGAATATTGGCTTGTGAAACATCTAAAGAAGCATGAGAGAAACTAAAAGTGGAGTTCGACGGATGTGACAGAGTGGAAACTATCAAACTCTAAACTCTCTAAAGAAAATTTAAGATGTTAAGTATGAAAGAAGGAGATATTGTGAAAGAGTACTCTGCCAAACTTGTGGAGATTGTAAACAAAATAAGATTGTTTGATGAAACCTTTCTAGATTCAAAGGTGGTGGAGAAGATGATGATGAGCTTACCAGCAAGGTTTGATTCCAAGATTTCAGCAATAGAGGAATCTTGTGATCTGAATATTGTTGGGTACATAACAAGAGTTAATGGGAAATGCAGGGAAGATGAAAAGAGAGGAACTTGAAAAGTTCTCTTATGCTTTAGTAAAAAGGCATTTCTCCCTCATTGGTGGTGGAAAGAAAAATAGAAGTGTTTAAATAGATAAACACTTTTATTAGTTGTTAAAAGGGTTGGAAAGAGGGACCCCCCTCGCGCCGTCGTCGTTGTCGCTCGGCTTCGGCTTCGAAAAATGATCGAGAGATTATTTTTTGGACAAAGTTTTGTTTAAATTATTTAGTTAATTATTTATTTAATTAATTAAATTAAATTAAATGGCCAAAATGTTTCAATTATTTAGTTAATTAACCAAAACGTTCCGACCCGACTCGGATCCGCGCGACCCGTTTTATTTAAAATACTTTCCTATTTTATTTGAATTTCCCGTCGTTGGAGATGACTATTTTGAAAGGGCGCAACTTTCAGGAATAGTCATGACCATTTGAAAGGTTGCAAACTTTCATGAATGGTCATGTGGATTCTGAAAGGTTGCAATCTTTCGGAACCAGTTCCTCTTGGCTATAAATACCAGTAATTCTTCAAACTTTTTACTTATGAAAATTTCTAATTTCTTCTTCTTCTTTTGCATAAATTTCATTCGTGTACTTTACTACCGTTGAGTGGCTCGCTGACACCAGAGTTTTAGGTATCAATACACTGGTGATTGAGATCATTCTATCCTGGGAGAACATATTCCAAATCAAACCTCGGATACTAGAGGGGAATTAATTTCCTTAAGGGGACACTGTGCATTCAGTAGGCTTGACCTTTTTTCCATTCTGTTTTTTCAGATTCTAATACGTTTTCACAGATTTTAGTTTTGTTAATTAATTTTTGTTCTTCACTGGTTCATTTAAACTTTGGTAACTTAGTGTTTCTGCAAAGTTTGTTGAAATCAGTAGTACTGTTTTAAACACAGATTGCCTAACAAATATTTATCTGTAGCAGTTTTGATCAGCAAGTTGCAAGCCTAAGAACAACGATCAAGTATAAGAGATGAAGAAGTAGCAAAAGCGGCATAAAGCCAAAGCATAAAGGCAAACAACATGTGAAGGACAATAGAAGGATGGAAGGAGATAAAGTAGCAAAAGGCAAAACAAATCTTCAAAGAAAGAAAAAGTTTCCACCTTGCAACCATTGTAAAAGAACCAATCATCAAGAAAAGGACTGTTGGTTCAAAGAAAAGCCATCATTTCAATGCAGATTTTGTAGAAAAATGGATCATATTGAGAAGAATTGTAGGGTCAAACAGAATCAACCACAACAAAATCATGTGTAGCAAGGAAATTTTACTGAAGAGACAGAAAATGAATAAGAAAGCTTGTTTATGGCTTCTCACGAAGAAAACACAATCAATAAATCCTCATTGTCAATAGACAGTGGATGTACGAGTCGTATGTCACACAATGAGTTATTGTTTCACACACTTGACAAGACAATTAAAACTTAAGTTGGATGAAAAATGGTGAATCAGTACATGCACATGTGAAGGGTTCAGTTGTCTTTCAAACAATACAAGGTGAAAAATTAGTGTATGATGTGTTGTATGTTCCATGTTTAGCATGTACTTGTTAAGTGTGGGAAAAATGATGTCTAAAGGTTATTCCTTATTTTTTAAGGCAATCATTGTTTGGTTTTTGACTCAGAAGATAGTTTGATTGTTAAAGTAGAAGTGGTGAATAAAACTTTTCCTTTAGATAGAAATTTTGATGGTGCAAATTTTGCAAGTATGGATGAGTCATGGTTGTGGCAAAAAAGATGTGGGCATTTTAACTATGTTACTTTAAAAATTATGTATGAAATGGACTTGACTAAGGATTTACCTGAGATCTCATTGTCTAAAGAAGTTTGTGAGTTATGTCAGGTAGGTAAGGTACATATGAATTTTTATTTCTAAAAGTGCTAACTAACGGGCAATGAAAAAATTTGAACTAGTTCATACTGATGTGTGTGGACCTATGCATACATCATCTTTGGGCCAAAATAAATATTTGTGCTCTTTATTGATGAATTAACAAGGATGACATGGGTGTATTTTCTGAGTAACAAGTCTCAAGTATTTTCAGTTTTCAAGAATTTTGAAGTGTTTTCCTAAAGACAGTGGTCGTATGCTAAAGGCTTTGAGGTCGGACAATGGTGGTGAATACACTTCAAATGAGTTCTATAATATTGTGAAGATATGTGGATTGATCACAAACTAACAGTAAGTTATTTAGAATAAAATGGAGTCTGAGAGAGGAAGAACGGGACTGTAATTGAAATGGCTAGATGTTTTTGCTTGAAAAGAAACTCCCACAAAGCTGCAGAAGATGTTTATACTTTAGTATATTTGTTAAATAGGCTGTAAACTAAAGCTATGGATGGAAGAACTCATATTGAGACATGGAGTGGAATTAGACCATCAGCCAAGCACTTAATTTTTTTTGGTTTGATATACTATTCTCATGTTTCTTCAGTCAAAAGAAGTAAACTTGAACCGCAAGATGAATTAGGGATCTTTGTTGGTTATTCATCGCAAGCCAAAGAGTTATAGAGTTTCCAACTTGCAAACAAAAACCATTTCCATCAAAAAGAGATGTAGTAGTTGCTTATTAGAACTGGGATTATGAGAAAATTAAGAAAGAAAATGCAGATTTTCAGAACATGAATCCCCTGCCTGCAACACAATCATTTGGATCTCAAAATCTAGAAGAAGATGAAGAATTAGAGGGGGAATCCTCACTTGATTCAACAATTTTGAAGATAAAGTCCCATTCTGGGATATATGAAAGATGCAATGTCGCAATCTCGAAATCAAATAGCTATTAAGATGCATCAAGATATAAGTTTGGATTGAAGCTATGAAGGAGGAGATTGGTATGATAAATAAGAATGATACTTGGAAGCTGGTTGATAAACCCAAAGACAAAAATGTAATAGGGGTGAATGGGTTTACAAAAAGATATCTCGGTTTATAAATACAAAGCAGGGCTTATTGTGAAAATTTAAGTGCAAGTTGTTGGTCTGGATTATGGAGGCACATTTGCACCTGTTGCACGACATGATACAGTAAGGCTTCTATTTGCTTTGACAACTCAATTAAGTTGGAAGTTGTATTATCTGGATGTGAATCGACATTTTTAAATGGAATGTTGCATAAGGATATTTATATTGATGAACCTGAAGGCTTTCAAGTTGCAGGAATGGAGGATAAAGTTTACAAACTACATAAGGCATTGTATGTATTAAAGCAGGCTCCTTGAACATGGTACAATGATCATCTTATTCATTGTGGCTTTAAGAGTAGTGAAAATGAAGCCACTTTGTATGTGAAGAAGGATAAAGGTGAAGACAAAGAAATGAAGCTATGGTAAATCAGTTCAAGCAAGAAATGGAGACCAAGTTTAAAATGTCAGATTTGGGTGAAATGAATTACTTTCTGGGAATGGAGATTCATCCAGATACTGATGCAATCTTCATTTCTCAGAGAAAATCTGCATGGGATTTTCTTAAAAGATTCAAGATGGAGAGGTTCAAGCTTATATCAATCCCACTGGCAGTTTATCAGAGTCTAATTGGTAGTTTGTTGTATTTCGCAGCAACAAGACCTGATCTCATATCCGCGGCAAGTCTTCTGTCAAGATTTATGCAAGATCCAAGTCAAGTTCATCTTGGTGTTACTAAACAAACATTGAGGTATATCAAAGGAACTGGTGATTATTGTATTTGGTTTAAAAAGGAAGAGCAAGGGCAATTGATGGGTTATTGAGATAGTGATTGGGCACGAAACATTAAAGATATGAAAAGTAAATCTGGATATGCTTTCACATTTGATTCATGCATGTTCTCATGTATTCAAAGAAGCAAGAAGCAGAATACATCTTCTGTAGAAGTAGAATACATCGTCGCTATTGGTGCAACTAATTAGGATTTTGGTTAAGAAAGATTCTAAGTGATCCGGAGCAAAATCACATTCACATTGAAGCTATTTTCATTAAGGTTGACAACAAGTCAGCAATATCTATGACCAAGTTCCAATGCAACATGGTTGTAGCAAGCATATAAAAATAAAGTTTCATGCTATCAGGCAAGCAAAGAATGATGGTGAAGTTAAATTTGTTCATTGCAGCTCAGATCAGCACATTGAGGACACTATGACCAAAGCTCTTCCTAATGTGAAGTTTGAAGTTCTAAGGGCTAAGCTAGGAGTATCCAAGAAAATCTCAAGGAGGAGTGTTAGAAAATGAGATTTTCCTAGATAGTCTTTAGTTTAATAGTCCTCTTTTGAATATTTTGTCTAGTTAGTAAATCAATGGTAGTCTTGTTTTATGGAATATGTCTTGGTAGAAAGTTCAATAAGGGTTGGATAGGTATCGTCCTCTACTAACTTTTGAAAAGCTTATGTAGATATATGTGTATGCCTTTTGTAGTATGTTATGAATGGAAAAAAAAACTTTTGTTGAACCTTACTTTTTGCACTATAGTTCCAAATTCTAACAATAGTGAGAAGCGTAATCTCACTGGAGCAACCAAGGGTTGGCCATAAAACAAAGCATTTTTACAAGGGAATCTATATGAGGAGGTTTATATGTAATTGGCACAAGGTTTCAATCACAATTCAAGAGAACTAACCAGGTCTGTAGGCTGTTGAAGTCCCTCTATAGGTTCAAACAGGCCTCTATAAAAACGGAATATAAAACTGACCACTACTTGTCAAACACCTCGCTACTTGTCACATGTTATGTTTAAGATAAGATCCTTGATATTCTTCTTTTATTCGTAAAACATTTTCTTCATGTATTCTCTATGAATGAGTTAGATTGATAAATTTGACCCAATACAATGTGTAAACAATGACCAACCTCACCACAAGAGGTGATATTTATGTTTATCATAGAGGTAGATAATCATTACTTGAACTTAACTTGCATACATACGCAATGTCAAAAACTTTAGGGATAATTACCTTTTTTAGCTGTCCTAAGAAAAATAATAGCCAAAAATTAATGACGTAGTCCTGATTGACGAGACGCGCAATGGAGTGAATGCTAAGTTAGAGGTGTGGAGACAGACTTTGGAGACTAAGGGTTTTAGTTTGAGCAGGATTAAGACAGAATATGTGGAGTGCAAATTCAATGATGTGATGCATGAATGTGAGGCTTGACACTCAAAATATACCCATGAGAGCTAGATTCAAGTATTTTGGGTCTACAATCCAAAAGAGTGGAGACTTCGACGAAGATATCACACGCCGTATTGGTGCGGCGTGGATGAAGTGGAAGCTGGCCTCTGGAGTCTTGTGTGATAGAAAGGTACCACAAAACATCAAAAGTAAGTTCTATAGAGTGGTGGTTAGACCAACTTTGTTTTATGGGATTGAGTGTTGGTCAGTCGAGAAATTCTAGAATCCCATGTCTAGAAGATGTTTGTTGCAGAGATGAGGATGTTAAGGTGGATGTATGGCCATACTAGGAGTGATAGTATTAGAAATGAAGATATCTTAAATAAGCTGGGTATGGCCTCCATGGTCGATAAGATAAGGAAAGCAATACTGGGATGGTTTGGACATATGAAGAGGAGATAGATAGATGCACCTGTGAGAAGGTAGGAGAGGTTGATTATAGAGGGTATGAGGTATGCCGAAGAAGTATTGAGGAGGGGTGATAAGACATGATATGTCTCAGCTTCAAGTTACCGAGAACATGATCTTAGATAGGAGGGTGTGGAGGACTTGTATCAGGGTAGAAGGGTGGTAGGTAGTGTAGTGTTGTCTTGCTCAAAGAAGCTGGTGCTTGCAATGGTACTAATTGTATTATTTTAGTTGTTGCTTTTTATTTTATCATGGTTTATTATTGTTTGTTAAAAATAATCTACCCTACCTATGTTTTTTATGGCATTTCGATTATCACATGATTTTATTGTTGTTTTTGGTTTTTTTGCATTGTTTCTTATTTTGATTTCTCTTCATTTGTCTTCTTCTTCATACTTGTTGCACTTGAGTCAAGGGCCTTTTGAAAACAACTTCTCTACCTCCATGATGTAGTGATAAGGTTTGCATACATTCTATTCTCTCCACACCTCACTTGTGGGATTTCAGTAGGTATGTTATTGTTGTTCTCTATATTAGTAAGTATAAATTCACATATTATAATATTCCACCTGTTTCATTTTTTTGTCCTATTTTCCCTTTCTTATGACAGTTTTTTTTATAAATTATAACTAGAAACATGACATGTATAAGAGCATAAAACCAAGGAAAACTTACCGAAATCTCACTAGTTTAGGAGCTAATTACTTAGATACACTCTAGTTTGCAATATTATGAATTTTACCAGATTTTGGTGCATCCAAATACACCCAAATACGTCTAGATACATGTATTTCAGGATACATAGGTCAAAATTAGGTGTAATTTGTTGTATATGAGATACATGTATCTCAGGACACATGCATGGGTCAAAATCCGGTGTTATATATTTTAGATACATTGTATCCAAGTGGATTTGTACGTATATAGGATACATAAGTACATAACAAATCTTGTTTGCCTCCCTCTCCTCCCTCCCATCTCGCTCGTCACTCTCCTATGATCTGGTATCTCATATACATGTGAATCACACCAGATACATACACATGTATCTAGTGTGTATCTAGTGTGGTTCACATATATCTGATATACTTGACTATCTCGCTCGCCTCTCCCTTCCCATCTCGCTCGCCCTCTCTCTATTGTATATGGTAGCAAAAATACATGTATTTAGGTGTATCTTCCTCAATATATAATAAGAAACTCTTAATTAGTGGTAAGATACGAAAACTATTTGAAAGTATGGGTAGAATTAGTATATATGGTATGAATATACGTCTAATAAGGTAGTTTCCCCTAAAATTAAAGGGCATGATGTCACATTCTACATATTTTTAGTTTAAAACCATGATATTTAGTAGTCCTCTTTACTTTCTTAATACAGTGTCAAGTCAAAATCATACAAACACATTATACGAGTTAGGAATAGGGGAACTTACATATATATACTTCCTATATATAAGTCTGAATTGTTGATTAGAAGAGTAAGTTTTTTTCACCCTGCATAATCAGGTAATACCCAATTAATAATATGAAATAGTTGAAAAAATGTTGATAAAAGTAGTGGAAAAATTGAATTATTACCTGTGAAAGCAGAATATGATCGATGTAAACCATCAATTTTTGGTATACAAGATGGAGAAATGTATGGCACTTTATAGTGTAAAAATGTAAATGGCCATAGTGATGAGGAATCTTCTACGAAAATGGACATGAAATGACTGAAGTAAGTGGAAAATTCACTCATCAAAGCACTCTATCAAAGACTTTCGCCGCCACATTTAAGTCTAAGCCGTGGCAAAGTGATAATTACTTATTCATTCTAGTCTCGGATTTAAGTTTTTTTGAATACGGAGTCATTTTTATTAGAGAACACTTTAGCCCCAAAGAGGAATTTTCAAGCGCGAATCTTTGAATTTAAATTCTTGTCACGGAGGAAAATATTAAAGACAAGGTATAATTTAATTAAGTTATTCATAAACTTAATTGAGTAATATTTTAAAAAAAATTGTTAGTCGTCAACTTTAATCTTATATTATGATACTTATTTTAGATTTTTTATTTTTTATTTTTGGAAAAAAACGACCGTTAAAATGATTGAATGGAAGGAATATCTTTATAGTATTAATCAAGTCACGGCACTTTTTATTTTCTAATCTTCCTTTACTTGCACTATACCTTCCTCCAATTCGCCACTAACCGTCCAACCTTGCAATTATTGAATGGAAGGAATATCGTTATAGTATGGCCGGATTGGTTCGGGTTTTTCAAATATCAAACCAAATTATTTGTGTCGGATTTTTAAATCTATAAACCAAACCAAACCAATAAAACTCAGGTTTTTCAACCTCGGGTTTTTTCGGATTTTTTCGGGTTTTTCGGATTTTCGGGTTTTTCCGGTAAAGTATTCATACAAACATATAATTTACTTGTACTTCAAATATTTCTTTAGTCCTACCAAAATATAACCATCTAAGGTGTTTCTTAAGAAAATAACACAAAATATGATATGAGTAATGACACTAAAATATCCAACAAAAAATAATAATAATAATGAAATTGCGTAAAAAAAATATTGCAAATTAACAAGTCATAATGAAAATGATCATAATTTAAAAGTACTAAATCATGCTAAAATAAGTTTAATAAGTATTAGTTACATGACTAAATATTAAAGGAAATTAAAATTAAACTATGTATTTGAATTGTCTAAACCAATGTAAAATCAAAGAACAAATATTCAATATTATTGTCATTCTTAGTATTGAATTGATTTTCTTATTGCATTAGTATTAATTTGATTTTGATTTAAGCTTTATTATAATTACCAACATCTGTGGACTATAATCTTTATTGAACCATTCAGAATTCTAAGTTTCAAACTTAAAATAATATATTAAAAGATAAAAACTATGAAAAAAGTATAAGAAATGTTTAAAATTCTATCAAAGTAAATATTTTTATGTATAAAATAAAATTTTAAAATTATATATATAATGTCGGGTTGGTTTTTTTTAGTTAAAACCAAACCTACCCAAAAATAGTCGGGTTTTTTTTTCGATTTGATTCGATTTGTAGTTTGATTCGATTTTGTACATCCCTAGTATTAATCAAGTCACGTCACTTTTTATTTTCTAATCTTCCTTTACTTGCACTATACCTTCCTCCAATTCGCCACTAACGGCCCAACCTTGCAATTATTGTTAAAAAAATTTTTATATAAATTAACCAACTTCTTAATAAATTAGTTTTCTAATTGATCAAACTAAGCGACAGGGCCGTCTTAACCCCTAGGCCACTAAAGCAATCGCTTGGGGCCCCATATTTTTGGGGGGGCCATTTTTAAAAAAAAAAAAATTACTTATGAATGCTATTTTTTTATTAAAAAAAATTATATGTACTATGAGTGCTATGATTTCTACTTAGGAAATTGCATATGAAGTGAATATAGAACCTGAATTTCGTAAAAAATAATTTGATGAAAATATTGATAACGAAATCACAAAGTCCCTTGAAACTAGAGTTGATATATATATATATATATAGTAGATCAAGCTATTTTTTTCACTTCAAAATAGATTGAACCAATTGAAGCATATGAAAATATTTTATGTTTCTTATTTAGTGGTAAATTGAGATCACTAGATGATGAGAATTTAAAAAACATTATCTTAACCTTGAACTTTAACACATAATAGTTATTCTGCTATTGATGCTTTAGATTTATTTTTTGAATTGAAAGTGTTAAGAGAAATAATACATGTAGAAGATAATGATCTAATGAAAATGCGCAATCAAATCAAAGACTTAATTCTTTTCCAAATACACATATTGCTTATTGAATTATGTTAACAGTTTCTCTAACCGTTGCCTCAGCCAAAAGAAGTTTTTCGAAACTAAAATTGATTAAATTTTATTTAAGATCAACAATGTCTCAAGAGAGATTGAATGGATTAAGCTATATTATCAAATGAAAAGGAAATATTAAAACAAATCGATTATAAAATAATAACTAATGATTTTGCATCTTAAAAAGCTAGAAAAGTAGATTTTAAATAAAAGTATATATGATGAAAAAATAAAATATTAGGGCCCCTCCCTTAAATTTCGCTTTAGGCCCCCAATCTTGTTGAGTCAGCCCTGCAGTAAGCGATTTGATAAGATTTCGGGATGACTCAGTTGATTTGGAGGGCGGTCATCCATACGGATGATCCGGGATCGATTCTCCCTCAATACCTGTTGAGTCAAGCCTGTCGCATTGAACTTGCCTAGTGTGGTTTACATCCCCTGTGTGGTTTCCAAACTATTACACAGTGGAGGTTTACTCAGTGCTCACCCAAAGGACAGAAGTTATGGCAAAAGTTGAAGCGACTGCGGTTTATCCCGGATTTAAAAAAAAAAACTAAGCAATAACTTATAAAGTTAAATCGCCAATTAACACAAACATATTACACGTTTCATTGCTTATTACAACATTGAATTGAACAATTAGTTTAAGTAATTTTTCACATTTTAGAAAATGAACTAAAAATGTAATAAAATTTTCAGACGAAACTAATATGTGATGATAGAAGATGAAAAGGAAAAAAAATTGTGATTGCTTTAATTTGTGTCTTGCGTACAGCCCGTTTGGATTGGCTTAAAAAAATAACTTTTAAAAAGTAATTTTTTAAAGTGATGAAAGTTATTTTAAAAATAAATAGTTATGTGTTTGAATAACAGTGTTGCAGTTGAAAAAAAATTATTGATGTGATTGACAAATAAGTGTTGTTAAACACTTTTTTTTTTATCAAAATGTCAAAAATATCCTTAAAACTGTTAACATAATAAAAAGTTGATTAATCTAAGGTTTTTATTTCTAAGAAAAATTAAAATAAAATTAATTTCTAATTTAATTCAATTTCAATAACTTAATATTTAAGTTAATTTTAAATGTGCAACTTATTTTAAATTTCAAAAATCTATAATTTGAACAGATCATATGAAAGAATTTGGGAATTGTTTAAAGGAATTAAGGGTAAAAAAGTAATACACTTGGTCAAAGTAGAATGACTTTTAAGTTAAAAAAAAAAAGTAGGGGTCACCCTACTTTTAACTTTTGACTTATTTTAAGTTGTTCTTATAATTGTCAAACACTCTACAAGTCAAAAATTGACTTTTAAGTCAGTTTGATCAACTTAAAAGCCCATTCAAACAGGTTTTTAAACTAAGGATACGTAACAAAACAAAAAAAAGGAAAATTTCATTATTTTAATTATGTCTTGTTGTTTAAACTAAGGATACGTAAAATATATAAAATGTTCTTTAATTTTGTGATCTTAAACATTTTATGTGAAAAATTAGAATTAATGAGTTGTCGGTAAAAGGAAATACACATTCTCTTTTAAATTAACTAAAAAAAAAGTAAGACAAACCAATAGAAACACAAGAATTATATATTATATGTTGCTTTTCATTATAGTGTTTAATTTTTTTTATTGATGGTTGGATATTTATCATGAAAAAGGATATATATATATATTGTCCTCCTAGTACAAGAATTATAGATATTGTTGTTGTGCTTGTGGATGGTGTGCCACATAGGTACTTTCCAGCTTCTCGAGGGTTGCGACAAGGGCTCTAGGTCAAGCATCCAATCATATTAAGAGTTGTCTTTTCAACCCTCATTTGAATTGATCAGATGTTTGAGCATTAACAAAACTTAATTATTAAATTACCTTTAGATAGATGAACATTGGGTTAAAAATGGGTTTTGAGTTAACGGGTATAATTGTAAATTAATTTGAATGTAGTTAGATGTGGACCACTAAAAATAATATGTATTATATATTTAATTTTAAGAAATTATTTATGCCACGTCATCTTCTGTTAAAAGGAAGGGTAAGTTTACACTTAAGTTTACCCTTGAGGGTATTTTTGATCCAAATAGGTGGATGAAGGGCATTTTTAACCCAATAGTTGGATGAAGGGCATTTTTGAACCTTTTCCAATAGGTTGAGGGTATTTTTGACCTTTTTCCATTTTCTTACAAACACAAAATAAATTACAACATATATGAAAAAAATAGTTTTAAAAATTTTTCATATTTTTTTCTCTTTTTTCGTTCACACTTCTTTTTTTATTTCTCATATTTTTACAATAAAGAATGAAAGAAAAAAAAAGTAAAATAAGAATAAAAAAAACTCAAATATTGATAATCAAAGAAATTAAAAAGGATCACATATACCTCTACATGATTTCTTAAAAATTTAAAATCAAAAAAATAAATTTAAAGTTAATTTTTTTTTCACTTTCTCTAGATAAAAAGGAATATGTGAGCTCTTTGTAACATTTAAGGGGTCGTTTGGTTAGGAACTAGTTATTCCAAGATTAATTATCCTGGGGTTAGTTATCCTGGAATAACTTATCCCACCATGTATATGAGATAACTTATCCCATCACTATGCTATGAATGGTGGGATAAGTTATTCCAAACATGTCAACCAAACAAGACATTTAAATTTTATCCCAGGATTATTTATGCCTATTCCTCACACCAAACGATGCATTTTATAACAAGAAGGACATATATAAGCAGTTATCAAAACATTAGGCTCAAGTGTCATAGTGTGTCTAAAAGTCGCGTTAAGTCAAGTCTTGTTCATGGGTGTGAAGCACACCACATCTATGAATAAGATGCAATGAAATGTTTTAAAAAAATAATTCACTTCTTTCTTACTCTCAATCGTACGATAGAGTTCAACTCTATATGGTCTCCTTCTAATTCGTGTTTTACGCGTTTCCAGAGATCATGCCTCTCAGGAGAGCCTACATCAGAAGGAACAGAAATGAGGAGCAACAACCACCTCCAGCTTCAGCAGACCCTTTGGTTGAACAAGTCTCTCATGCCGAATTCAGGGTTGCTTTCAAGGCGTTAACTCAGGTCAATCAGCAAGATGAGGCCCCAACCAACCCAAATGGGAATACAGCCGTGGCAGGATCCACAAGAGTTCATTGAGGACGTCCAACAGATATATATAAGCTCAAGAATTACAAGTTCAGTAGCATTCAAAACCAGGGGCGGACCTACATATAGCGTTGTGGGTGCTCGAGCACCCATTGACCTCGATGTAAAGTTTACATAGGTATACAAGAATATTAAGAAAATTGATATATAATGATGTATAATATTATTGAGCACGCATAACAATAAGGTTGCTACGGCGCGTTGGTTGATAGCTGGGTGCTAAAGGCTTATGTTTTCGGCAGATTAGGGATCATATCCCGTCTAAGGTGCCCTTTTTCTTATTTTTGTTCTTCTTAGTTCTCATTGGTGATTAGTTTGCCCAATTCTAGTTTCTCATTAGGTTCTCTTGACCTTTTGTTTTTTTTCTTTTACTATTTTCCTTTATCTAATTTAATTTTAGTTAAAATCGTTAGTTTCTCTTGACCTTTTGTTTTTTTTTTTCTTTTACTATTTTCCTTTATCTAATTTAATTTTAGACAAATGAAAAGGAAAATATAAAATTACTAAATTATTGTAGCAAAAAAAATAAAAACAGAAAGAAGTTTTTTAAAGATTTCAATAAATTACCACTCATGAAGACTTGAACAGTTCTAAATTATTATTTTTTTAAAATAAAAGAAGCAAAATATACCTATGAGTGAGCTTTTTCGTCCATGAATTATATCACAAATGAATTTTATAATAATATTGACGTCAAATTTATAATGTTATTTAATGTTCCATACAAAGCGTAAATATTCACAAGTGTTAGCAATGACATTGTTAATCATATCCATTCCAAAATAAATAAGTTGATGGGTACATTTGTTACTTGTAACTAGTTTTCTTCATAACGGTGATACTAATTGTAATGCTTTCATTATCCTGTTTTTACTTATAGAAAAATACTATTGCAATCAAACAGTTCTACACGTATACAATTACATGCTATGTAATTGATAATAACTTTATTTCAAAACAAAAAAGTTAAGCACCCACTGTCACAAAATCCTGGATCCGCCACTGTTCAAAACCTATAAAACTTAAATCCTACATTCAATCTCTAATTTTGAATTCATGTCGAATAACCCCATTTAGGTGTCAAATAGTTCCTAAAAAAAGTTGCATTCTCAATGAACTCGAAACCTCTAATTAAAGTTGGAGAGATATTCCAAACAACATTTACATCATTAAAGCACCATTAGAAATATGTGGGACTCAACCGTTATACTGAAAGAAGAGAGGGTGCAGCAACAACGCAGAGTAATTTATGTGGCAATTGTGAGTGTGTTTGGTTGTTAGAGGGAGATGAAGAAAAAATAGTTCAACTACAATTATGCACTGCACATGTACAATGTAGAGTGTTATAACACCGCTATTGTATATGATTAGAGAATAGAAACTCAAAGTAGCTCATTATATTTTGAAATGGAGTACCAGTAACCCTCATGTTTTTCTTGAATATAACTTAAAAACTCATTTCCAAACTAAAACAAATTCGAGTTTAAGTTATAGACACGGTTAATCGGTTATGTACCTTCTACACTATCAGGTAACCTCACCTATTGTTGCAGGTTAACCTGGCTTACCAATAAATATACTTATGGTGACTTAGAAACATCAAAAAGTCCATACATTGAAAGTGTCATTCCAGATATGCAGATCAAAGCAAAAAAAGAACATTTACCAGCAGGAAAAGCACAGATGTAGATCCTCAACTGCTTCTTTGGTCTGAAAAAAAACAAAAACAAACCAAAATTGATAGACTCGGTAAATTCAAGGGTTAATTGTCAAAAGTAGAAGTGCAATAACAAATTTTTAACACTTCCGAGATTCTTAGTTTAAATCGTCTCATCTTGTGCCGTACAGTGAATTATACTAACTTGAACAACAGGAGTACAATGAAAACTACACCATACAAATGGGAGACGCCTTAAGTCCCTATTACTGCTAGATCCAAATGCAAAATACAGCATACAATTGGGAGATGGACCAATTAGACGAAAGCTAAAGAAGCCAGATTACGAGGCATGAAATTTGAATTTCTGACCCTCGAGAAGATCGAGAATCAGAATTAGTCCTCTTCTTTAAAACATTACAACAATCAGTACTCCAGCGATCCTAGAGATGGCATTCCAGAAATAAGATCTTGATCATCAGCACTAGTGCTACTCATCCTTTCAACCGCTCCATGGTTCAGGGATTCAGCCTCTTCCTTTCCCAGCTTCTGCACATCTTCGGGTGAAAGGATTTTTATATACCAGACATTATTGACGAACGCCCTGAAGATATCATGCCAGGGAAACAAAGAGAAGATTATAATGTTATAATAGGATAAAAGAAAAGCCACTTCCAAAAAGATTGAACACTATCACCAGGCTGAAAAAAATATAAATCATGTGAAGGTAAGATAACAGACTTGAGAGTTAGCTAAATAAGAAAAAGCAACCCTATAAATCAAACGTTGAGACATAAAAGAAAAAGTTTTAAAAGCACATGTTCTCCTTTAGTCGTACTGGAAATTAAAGAAAAAAGTTACACATTAAGTCTTCCCAATTGGGTACTTACTCCCATGGGTCGTCTCCAAGGAGAAGGATATCATTCTCCCTGTCAACAAATACAAGCTGCCAGCCTGATCTTTGAGGGTCTTCAAGGAACCCCTCAATACCGAACATCTGCCCCAATTCCCGTCGCAGCTCATGATAGCTGTGAAACTGAGTGATATCCAGTGACCTCCCAACACACCCTGATTTGTAAACCTGCATAGACAAAAAAAAAAAAGGCTCACATGATTGCCATATGCAAGAAATGCCAATGAGATGTTTGACCTCCACAACAGAACTAGCACCTTGACAAATGTATGGGTTGCATTTGGTGGATCAATTTGTCCTGCATTGTGCAACAACTCAGAAGAGTCTTGCACATAACCATATAGAGAATTCTGATATCCAGAAGCCCCAAGTGGCATTAAGGACATATCAGCACATGTAGTAGTAACATTAGACACTGTGGTCGGAAGGAGATGCCCTGAAGAATCAACATTAGCACCAAAAATCCCTTGATTCTGGAAACCCAAGCTACAATTTTCCCTAGGATTAATGGAAGTATCTTTCCCATATGTTGGGAGTGGTGATGAGTTGGAGCATGTAGCTAGTTGTGACTCTGTAAATTTTGACATCCAGGACTGTTGGGGCGGCTGCTCTATGATCACAGACTGACCAGTTCTATTGTTATTCAATGAATTACTACTTCCTTCAGAACACAAAGAACCTAGCATATCTTGCACGCCTGGAGGAGCAACAGATGCCGAAAACTTTGAGTTCAAATCTGCAAAATCTGCTTTCAAAAATGGAGAGGAAACATTTGATGGTTGCCTCTGCTGGAGCTGGTCGTGTGGAATTTGGAATGTTTCTTGGTAAGCGTGTTGGTGAGCCTGTTCCTCTGACTGATTATTGGATTGTTGCTCTGATTGCCTTTGAAGGTTCTCTGACAGCATTTGGGTTCGAGCAGGCAGCATATGCTGATGAACTGCTTGCGGCATTATTTGCTGCTGCTGCAGAATGGAATTATCAGTACTTGCATGTTGGAGATAATGGACAGGCTGCTGAAACTGCATTAATTGCTGTTTCATCAAATCTCCACTCCCAAAACTTTGCAAGCCAGTAGCCAGAATAGCTTGATAATGTTGATTAATATCATTTAGGATAATTGTTGAATCGACTCTCTGTTGCATCCATGGAAGCATGCCAAAAGACTGAAGATTCATCGAATGAGGTCCTAACTCACCAGTATTCCCTCTTAACCATGCCATTCGATTAATAGCTTCATTGTTACTATCTGCAAAAGCAAAGGAGAAAAATTAGTACTATAGCTTCTGGAACGAGAATTGGTTGCTATCTGATCAATGATACTGCAATAAACTCATAATTGTTCCTTCTATCATGCTTATTTGGGAGGGGAAGACAGGATGTAAAACTCTTGGAAGCTAGAAGAGACATTAAAGGGTTATTTGGTTCAAAAGCAGGTTATCCTGGGATTATAACTACAATCATCTTCCCACCTTTCATCTGGGATAGATAAATAATCCCAAGATTGTGATACAAAATTTATCCTGGTTTTAGGTAGTCCCTTCATCCAACACAAACACAGGTTTAGTCCCAAATTAAATACCGAGATAACCCTTTTAACCCCTCCAAACAAACAGACCCTAAAAGTCTAAAACTACATAGGCCATTCCCTTTTATTTTTCTTTCTTTCTTGATAAGTTACAGTGCAGACTTCACAATTTTACCAAAATAAAGGAAGATAGGATTTACAGCTTCAATTCTCTAACCACATGACCATTCAGTGTGCCATACCTTGATAAGATGAGGTTCCTGGATACAAAGGCCGCTTTAGTCTAAAAGGGAAAAGAGATGGATACATCGGAAAAGTAGTCAAAGGCTCAATCTCCCATAATGAGACCCTTGGTTGCCTCTCTCCTGCAGTTGACTCATCCCAACCAACCTATAATTTCATGAAATTTGTTGTTTAAACATTAAGTGTTAGCAATCGCATTCAACTCAATCACATGAGCGGGATTCAACCCACCCGATGTGTGGGTTCAACTTGAACTGACCCACCCCAGAACCCCAAACGAAGTAAAAGGAAAAAAGAGTAAATCCTTCAAACATTGAGACATGAATGGGAAAACCATGTTATAACTGATATACTCACAAAAGAATAAGAATAGCAAATAGAGAAATGCTAAAGGTAAAATAAAAATAGACCATTTACCTTGACAGACCGCCAGTGAGAGTTTGCCCAGCGAACTGAATCTAAGTCACCAATCCCAGTAATTGTGCCCATGTATCTGAAAAAGGACAGAACCACCTATAAGAAAAAAGAGTTATCCGTTGTAATGACAGGTCACTTATGTTAGCCGGTGTTTTATGTGTAAGGATTCGGGTGAAGATGTTGACCATCTTTTTTGTCATTGCTGATTTGTTTTGAGGTTATGATGGGATATCCTTACTTGGTTTGGAGAGCAATGGGTGATGCCAAGTACTGTGAAAGAGCTGATGTTTAGTTGGAATTGCGGCAGACGGAGAAGAAGGCACAAGGCTTGGAATATTACTTCATTAGCACTTATGTGGGTACTATGGAGAGAAAAACATGTGAGCTTTTGAAAGGTGGAGATGAATAATGTACCGTTGAGCTGCGGATTAATGTTGATTGATTCCTAAGTTGGAACCTTAGGCGCCGAGTAGCCTCTAATCCCTTATTTTCCATTTGGTGCACCCATGAGATCCCTGTAGGAATAGAAGATTGGGTGACTATTGTAGAAAACCATTTCTTCTTGTAGGTTTTCTACTTATTGGTATACCTCTTGTATACTGGCTTTTGTTTCTACCCACATATCTATAAAATCTTATTGGTTTATCAAATAGAGAGAGAGAGAGAGAGTTATCTAACAAACATACAGGCTAAAAATTTCAATGATACCCACAAAGGTAGGGCACTAATTTACTAGCGAATGAAAATTTTAATTTAATTGGTTAAAGAGTTGGTTTATTTACTAGAACCAACAACCAACTTCATTAATTGAAACCCTAATGCAAGAATGCAACTATATTTTTGCCAGTACTAGACAAGAATGATATGCAACTCTATGGGCCAAAGGAAAGCCATAGGGGTAATAATCCTGCACTGTCATCCAATTCACCATTCTACATAAGTAAACATAATTCTCCAACTATAATTCATGATGAAACAAAACATAGGAGAAGATACATATTTGAGAGCCTTTTTCTGCAGTTAAGTTTAAAACAGGTGCCCAATACATCATAAGAAACTACAAGCCTACTTATATAGCACTTCAGGTGGAATAGATCAGGAAATTTGACATCAAGAAAATAAAAGGAAATTGTTCACTTAAGATCAAACAACTTCCTTCCATACCTTCGAACACTTGATTCTTCAGTTTCAAATAGCATCCGAAAACGCATTCCAACAGACACGCACGTGTGATACACAGCTTTGATGTATTTTGAAAGTGGTATAACAAACTCAGATGGGCTAGCCCTAATGCAATAAACATGTGAGTATAAAAAAGCATAAATGGTAATAGATATGAATGAAAACTCAAGCGAGGAGTACTGTTAAGTACTACCTCGGGTTAAAAAAGACAGTGAAACAGCTATTAGTAGCAGCAGCATGAGCAGCAGCAGCAAGTAATCCGATGTGCATGCTATCACTAGATAGAACTGATGAAGGCATCGCAGTCTGGGGTCTAATTGCACGCCGAATTCCCAGAAGGAGATGATTTTTCTCATTCCTGCAGAACCGACTATCTCAAGAAAAAGCCTGGAGGAAACTGTCATGCTGGATAAAATAATATGTGAAAAATGTACAGTAGTGTCACCAGAGGAAGCTAAACAGTACCAAATGAAAAGAACAGAATCTCCAGCAACAAGCCTTTTGGCACTAACAAACACACTCCAGCCAGTAGTAAGAAGATGCCGCTTAGGCTGTCCTGCATGCAAAAGGAGAAAACATAAACAGATGATAGCATACTTGGTACACATTTATCAGTTACACACACATTACACCTTCCTTCCACATCCAACCAGGATGCATTCTTTTATCCAACAATTTATCAAAACAAATTTTAGAAAGTATAAAAGGTAACAATTTAAGTTAATGGGATTAGGATGATAAAACAATCAATGGAAGCATTATATCAAATTGCTTGCGAAAGTCCATAGAATTTTACATGTATCATTTACATGTACCAAGAGTTTAACCAATTAAATCTTGAGTAGAAATGAACATAAACTTATATTTTTAACTGTAATTCTCTTTCTAGATAAAGTTTATTCAGAACTGTAGTATTCTTTTGCAACACTGAAATGTGTAACTAAAGATTTAGGGAGAGAGAGAGTAAGCTAAAATACTTATCCTGATTCCATACTCCATCCACCATCACCCTAGGCCATCCATCCACCTTCTATTTTTTTTAGTGCAATTTCATGCTATTTTTTCGTTTTTTTTCACCTCCCTAACTTTCTTACAACACTGAAATGTGTATACGGGATTTAGGGATACAAGGAGTATTGAGTAATTAATAGACTTATCCTGCTTCGGTACTCCATCCACCACCACCCTAGGCTATCCATCCACTTTTTTATATTTTTAGAGCAATTTCATACTATTTTAGTTTTTGTTGCTTTATTTACTTTTTTAATAGGCAGTTTTGCTAAGTTAAAACTAACATGTAAAAAGCACAAGTCCAACTTCAGAGCCATTTTAACCAAAAATCGGATACAAGTTTAAAACCTATCCACAAAACCCTAGAAAAACATCCTTCATCCCATTTTATACAAATGATATTTGGATGAAAAGAAATTTAAGATGTTAATATGACTTATGTATTTTGTGAGTACTAGTGGACAAAACATATTTGATTGAAGGAACACCGCATCAAAGTTTAAAATGTGAAGTTACATGAATTTAAAATTTACAGGAGTTGTGAAAGTACAATAAATTAATGTCATCAACGAATGATGTTAAACATTTGGACACATCCTAAAATAAAGAGAGAATCATTAGCAGGATGGAGAGAGTGTTGTCCCATTCCTTATCCTCATTCACACCACTAACAAAACAACTATAGTGTTGCTCTAATCCCATCCCTAAATGATCATAGAAAGTCTAGGTAACCCATACTTCAATTTTTAGGAATCTTGATAAAAAAAAAATTGGCAAGTACTAACCGGATTATGGATAGACAATTAGACATACAATTTAGTACCACAGGAGAACCTTGGTAGCAGGATCAACTTATGTATGCATCAAAATTAAAAAGAATGTTGGGGATTAAAGAGAACACGACAAATTTGATAATATGCATGGAAGCTTATGTCAAGAGCAACTAAGCTAGGAAATGGATGCCTATTAGAGATCAATCCTTTGAGTTTGAGACTTGTGTTGCAGGGAATGAATAGACAAGCGTATATGAGTCAATGGTGAATCTAAAGGTAAAAAATAGGGCATCGGAACCCGTGGTCTCTTCGTAAAACTAGATATTGTATGTACATATTTTCTAAAATTTGTATATTTTTATATTCTGGCACCCGTACTATAAGAAGTCTATCTGGTCCACATGGTTAAATGTTGAGCTTTTGACGTTGAGGATTAAGAATCAATTCTCACTTAATACATTTTTTTTGGTGCATCCATGTTCGGATCAATTCTCACTTAATACATTTTTCTGGGTGCACCCATGTTTAAAAAATCCTAGATTCGCCTCTGATGAGTATGAATGAACAAAGTCAATAGAAAAATTTTAGCCCAACGACTCTGATCTGATTTGTGAGCTTGAATCACCTGTGGTTATCTGTCCATTGCCTCCCAACTGTGCACTCAATCACAATTAGTTGGGGTTGACAACATAAATTATGTCCACCCATTATGCTCTTCTCAAGTTCATTTTACTCCACAGTTACGTAATTTGTGTTTTCGTTCAAAAAAACTAGGGGTTCTCCGAATCTCATAATTTATCTCTATACCAATAGACAAGCTTCTAATATGAATAAAAAGAGTCTTTAACAATTGCACCTAATGAAAGTATAGCAACAACTTAGCCTTCAACTAGTTGGTATCATCTAAGGCTGGCATGCGGACAAGTTTTTTTTTCCGGGACCGGTACGAAACCGGTCATAAGGGTACCGGGACAGATCCCAAGGCTTTACCCGGTTCTGGTCCGGTTTAGCGGTAATAATCTTTTATATTTGATAACGGCTAGTAGCCGTTTTTTAAGTAAGTGAATGTTTGGGGGGGGGGGGGGGGGGGTGCAATAATTT